>OY744526.1:5134699-5157199 GCA_963556195.1 Sepiola atlantica
GTCAGGCCCGAAACTTATTGATGAATAATGTCGATTTTTGTCTGAAAGTTGTTGTTTAATTGGTCAGGCCCGAAACTTATTGATGAATAATGTCGATTTTTGTCTGAAAGTTGTTGTTTAATTGGTCAGGCCCGAAACTTATTGATGAATAATGTCGATTTTTGTCTGAAAGTTGTTGTTTAATTGGGCAGGCCCGAAACTTATTGAGCGATGTGTTATAATTGACATAGATTATTTGTTGGCCTTTTTTGCTATGCTTTATTTCAGCATTTTTTTTCTAACGTTCGACAAACAACAACCAGATGATTCTTTTCGCCAGAATTACATAGGATTTGTCAACATTAGACGCATCCTTATATGTATTCACAAACGTAGTTCCTTTAAATAGGGTAGACAGTTCGTAAAATGCTTGACTCTCGTGAAACTGCCACCACCCATCCTAATCTTGTGAAGTGGGCGCCCGGTCGTGCACGGTTCGGTTGAATTAGGTCGGTTCTCTTACAAATGGGGCTTAGCGAACGGTTCTTCCTTCAACTACAGGGTGACTGGGTCGTCGTCGTCATCGTCGTCGTCGTCGTCGTTGTTAGCCCCCCCCCTCCTTTAAATCTGGGTCACACATGCGACGAGTGGGCATGTAAAACCTCAACAGAGCTGTACCAGAGGTTCTCTACTTTGCCTACATTTATACATATGAAATCTGCGAATAATATATATATATATATATATATATATATATATATATATATATATATATATATATATATATATATATATATATATATAAAGTAATCCAACAAAAGATATAAGCGTCAACTAATATCTTATAATTAGTGAAACATCCGGATAAAAACTGAAGCTCAATATACTGGATAGAGCTTTAATATTATAATATAAAATGAAGTAATAAAATAAGGTGTCAATCAAATTTTATTAGAATTCAAAGTTCAAGCAAAGTATTCTTAAGTCCTTAGCTCATGAGTTGTCAAAGATAATTCTTCTCTTCAGAGGACCATTACCGCAGTTATACTACTACAGGTAATAAAATTACGCTTTGAAAATATATAAAATTATATACACAAATACACAAAAATACATAACATCAAAACATATCAACCCAAAAGCATACTTTTTGTTGAATCCATATAGTCCATCCAGTTCATACATATTGAGAAGCATAATCAGGAAAGACAATTACTCCAAGTTACAAACAGCAGTCCAAATACGTGTAATTGAAGGTGCCGACAAAGTTATCCAGTCCCGAAATGTGTCAATATTCAATGTTAATGATAAATAAATCAAATAATATAGAAAGTCCAATCAAAGTTCCAAAATCCCGAAATGTGCAACCCAAGTCAAATCAAAGTTCGTTGTTTAATTAGAAAACCCGTTAAATCCGAATTGAGCAAAAAAAGACTGCATCCCAATCTCATCTTGCTAGCAAAACGAAAAATAAGTAATCTTTTTTCACCAGCGATACAACCAGACATGACAAATCCTTAAAGAGCAGGAGGCGATATTAAATTGTCTACATCTCTGAATGATTTTAATATAACTGAAATTATATATATATATATATATATATATATATATATATATATATATATATATATATATATATAAAAGAGAAAATCAGTAAAACATCAGTACCGTCGGTTTCAAATTCGAGAGGTGCCCGACTTCTCGACCCTCTTCAAATATATATATATATATATATATATATATAAAAGAGAAAATCAGTAAAACATCAGTACCGTCGGTTTCAAATTCGAGAGGTGCCCGACTTCTCGACCCTCTTCAAATATATATATATATATATATATATATATATATATATATATATATATATATATATATATATATATAGTCTAAAGAAGCTTTGAGTCATTAACAAAAAAAAACAAAAAAAAGTAAAAAAAGTAAAATGCAGTTTAAATTCCCAGACAAACTAACTAAATCCAAGATATGGCAGACTTAACATTCGTTGGAAACTTAATAAATGAAAAAATATAAGTAAAATAAAAAAAATAAAAAATAAAAAAAAGGGGGGGTTAATTATCTAAGAGTGAAACAAAAACAGGAAACCTTAAGCGTCTAATATTAACACGGGGATCATCAGCTGTTTACCATGTAACTGTTTCGGAGATTTAAAAACAGGACAGTTTTAATATTCATGGCTCTCCAATGGTACTGATTATACGACCATTTCCCCAATAATCAAGTGTCGAAATAATTCAGCTTAAAATATCACTAATATATACATAAAAAAATAATAATAATGATAAAATAATAATAATAATATATTACCCTTAAGACTATCATATGATATAGTAATTTGCATATCAAATAACATTAATTATAACAATAATAAAAAAAATAAAAATAATAATAATACTATCTAAACACTACACCCAAGAACCATTCTGCAATATGGTAGCTAGCAATAAAATTATATAGGAATCAAAGTTATATATATATATTATAATATAAAATGAAGTAATAAAATATTATTAGAATTCAAAGTTCAAGCAAAGTATCCTTAAGTCCTTAGCTCATGAGTTTTCAAAGATAATTCTTCTCTTCAGAGGACTATTACCGCAGTTATACTACTACAGGTAATAAAATTAAGCTTTGAAAATATATAAAAATTATATACACAAATACATAAAAATACATAACATCAAATATATCAACCAAAAAACATACTTTTTTGTTGAATCTATACAATCCATCCAAGTCATACAAATTGAAAAACATAATGAGGAAAGACATTCAGAGGGTTGACCGAGGATGACTCCAAGTTATAAATAGCAGTCCAAATACGAGAAATTGAAGGAGCTGACAAAGTTATCCAGTCGCGAAATGTGTCAATAATCGATGAAGTAAACTTCACTGGATAACTTTGTCAGTAGTATAACTGCGGTAATTGTCCTCTGAAGAGAAGAATTATCTTTGAAAACTCATGAGCTAAGGACTTAAGGATACTTTGCTTGAACTTTGAATTCTAATAATATTTTATTACTTCATTTTATATTATAATATTAATGCTCTATCCAGTATATTGAGCTTCAGTTTTTGTCCGGATGTTTCACTAATTATAAGATATTAGTTGACGCTTATATCTTTTGTTGGATTGCTTCATATATATATATATATATATATATATATATATATATATATATATATATATATATATATATATATATATATATATATATAAATGTTGAATTAAATAACGATAATTGAATTAGCGTTTAATAATAATAATAATAATAATAATAATAATAATAATAATAATAATAATAATAATAATAATAATAATAATAATAATAATAATAATAATAATCTATCATGATATTGTAAAGCTCAATATATTGAATAGATCAATTAATTTTAGAATTAAAAGATGAGAATAAAGATTTGTAAATATACAATATTTATTAGAGCATCAAAAGTTCAGAGCAAGGAGCCTCATATCCTTAATCCATGGATTTTCAAAGATAAACTCTTCTCATCAGAGGATAGGGAAAAGCCGATAATGTAGTTGTAAATATTATCGGCAACATTTAACTTTGAAAATTTCATATAAAGTAAAACAAAATAGAAATAAAGAACAAAAATAAGGGCCAAAGGTGAAGAGTCTTATGTTGAGGTGAGAGCGTAAAGTCAGGCTGGATGTTATCTAAAAACACGTCAATACAAAAATAAAATAAAAGCATCTGGAAATGAATGCTTGAAAAAGAAAGCAATACTCAAATTGTTCAGGAATCCAAATATTTTTGTAAGATGCTGGTGGTCCCACGGTAATTGGTAACTTCCATTTTATCCTGTTTGTGTATTAGTTTGGTGCTGGAATTGTCCGTTTCGTAGGGTTCGGATTGATTTTTGTCTGTTAGAGTCCAGTATATATAAAAATTGAGCATTTCGAACAACCATCGCTTCCTGGTTGAAGAGAATATCGGCAGGTTATAGACATCTTTCAGATCCGATAGTTTTCAAGACAGAGCTGAACTTTTGATGTTTTAATAAATATTGTATCTTTACAATTCTTAATTCTCATCTTTCACCTCTAATATATATATATATATATATATATATATATATATATATATATATATATATATATATATATATATATATATATATATATGAATGAAAGAAGAGAGATAAAGATGTGCGAATGACAAATCTATTTCATCTTCGAGTGTTCAATGTAAGGTGTACTTGATAAAAACATGTTTATTTTTCTTTCCTTAAGCCAGACTTTTCAAAGATTAAAATCTTATCATCAGAGGAATTACATTTATTGATAAGTTGGCAGGGGAATAGCCAAAATTCAAAATTTGAAAACTTTAAGCAACAATATAAAGTAATGCACTGAGGATTGAACCTTCAACCTTCAGATGACTGTCACTTAGAACTGAATTGTACTCAATGCAGACGACACGAAGAATTGCGAATTACTGAAGACTTCTTCCCAGTCATGGCTGACGGAACGAGAGCTGCTACCCCCGGTGGATTTAATAAATGGTTCCGTTCGAAATTCCGTCCAGATTCCCGAGTTCGACAGAAAGATTCCAGGGTTCGACAAAGTACACCTGAAGAAGGTCGGAGGTTACATCGGCCGAAACGTTGTGATAAAAACACCCAAGATGAGAACAGTTGTCCGAATATACCAATTTTTACGAATTATCAACCCTCATCTAAAAATTTCGAAGCATTTTTATTTATTTGTTTTTCTTAATGATTTATTGATTAATTATTAGATAATCGACACGCAGAGTTGGGTGGGGAGAAGGTGGCCTTGTAGGAAAGTCGACTGTGGTGGCGTGTGATGTTCGGGGGGAGGGAGGGATTTGCATAAAAAAGCCTTAGAATTTGAATGAGAGAGTAAGTAACCGCGATGAATGTATTTACGTATCGTTTTTATCGCAAAAAAAATAACATTAGAAAATTTTGTTTTTAAGTAAAAAATAATTTGCTTTGAACTCATGCCAAATACCATCGTATGCCTACTTTTTGCGGATCATTAAAAAAAAGGGGCACTTAGTTTAAAAAAAATATTTATACGATGTTTTTTTTATGTTATTATCTCATGGTAATTCATTTAAAGTTATAAAATACGTATCTAGGTTTGTAAAAATCTTTAGACTTATATGAGATTCGAACTAGGGTATTAGCATCTGCCTATTCCTATTTTTCTCAACCAATCACATGTGTCTATGTTTTCGATTTTTTCTCAACCAATCACATGTTTTTTTTTCTCAACCAATCACATGTGTCTATGTTTTCGTTTTTTTCTCAACCAATCACATGCGTCTATGTTTTCGACTTTTTCTCAACCAATCACATGTTTTTTTTTCTCAACCAATCACATGTGTCTATGTTTTCGTTTTTTTCTCAACCAATCACATGTGTCTATGTTTTCGATTTTTTCTCAACCAATCACATGTTTTTTTTTTCAACCAATCACATGTTTTTTTTTCTCAACCAATCACATGTGTCTATGTTTTCGTTTTTTTCTCAACCAATCACATGTGTCTATGTTTTCGTTTTTTTCTCAACCAATCACATGTGTCTATGTTTTCGTTTTTTTCTCAACCAATCACACGTTTCTATGTTTTCGATTTTTTCTCACCAATCACATGTTTTTTTTTCTCAACCAATCACATGTGTCTATGTTTTCGTTTTTTTCTCAACCAATCACATGTTTTTTTTTCTCAACCAATCACATGTGTCTATGTTTTCGTTTTTTTCTCAACCAATCACATGTTTTTTTTTCTCAACCAATCACATGTGTCTATGTTTTCGATTTTTTCTCACCAATCACATGTTTTTTTTTCTCAACCAATCACATGTGTCTATGTTTTCGTTTTTTTCTCAACTAATCACATGTTTTTTTTTCTCAACCAATCACATGTGTCTATGTTTTCGATTTTTTCTCAACCAATCACATGTTTCTATGTTTTCGATTTTTTCTCAACCAATCACATGTTTCTATGTTTTCGATTTTTTCTCAACCAATCACATGTTTTTTTTTCTCAACCAATCACATGTGTCTATGTTTTCGATTTTTTCTCAACCAATCACATGTTTCTATGTTTTCGATTTTTTCTCAACTAATCACATGTTTTTTTTTCTCAACCAATCACATGTTTCTATGTTTTCGATTTTTTCTCAACCAATCACATGTTTCTATGTTTTCGATTTTTTCTCAACCAATCACATGTTTCTATGTTTTCGATTTTTTCTCAACCAATCACATGTTTCTATGTTTTCGATTTTTTCTCAACCAATCACATGTTTTTTTTTCTCAACCAATCACATGTGTCTATGTTTTCGATTTTTTCTCAACCAATCACATGTTTTTTTTTCTCAACCAATCACATGTGTCTATGTTTTCGTTTTTTTCTCAACCAATCAGATGTGTCTATGTTTTCGATTTTTTCTCAACCAATCACATGTTTTTTTTCTCAACCAATCACACGTTTCTATGTTTTCGATTTTTTCTCAACCAATCACATGTTTTTTTTTCTCAACCAATCACATGTGTCTATGTTTTCGATTTTTTCTCAACCAATCACATGTTTCTATGTTTTCGATTTTTTCTCAACCAATCACATGTTTTTTTTCTCAACCAATCACATGTGTCTATGTTTTCGATTTTTTCTCAACCAATCACATGTTTTTTTTCTCAACCAATCACATGTGTCTATGTTTTCGTTTTTTTCTCAACCAATCACATGTGTCTATGTTTTCGATTTTTTCTCAACCAATCACATGTTTTTTTTCTCAACCAATCACACGTTTCTATGTTTTCGATTTTTTCTCAACCAATCACATGTGTCTATGTTTTCGATTTTTTCTCACCAATCACATGTTTTTTTTTCTCAACCAATCACATGTGTCTATGTTTTCGTTTTTTTCTCAACTAATCACATGTTTTTTTTTCTCAACCAATCACATGTGTCTATGTTTTCGATTTTTTCTCAACCAATCACATGTTTCTATGTTTTCGATTTTTTCTCAACCAATCACATGTTTTTTTTTCTCAACCAATCACATGTTTCTATGTTTTCGATTTTTTCTCAACCAATCACATGTTTTTTTTTCTCAACCAATCACATGTTTCTATGTTTTCGATTTTTTCTCAACCAATCACATGTTTTTTTTTCTCAACCAATCACATGTTTTTTTTTCTCAACCAATCACATGTTTCTATGTTTTCGATTTTTTCTCAACCAATCACATTTTTTTTTTCTCAACCAATCACGTTTTTTTTTCTCAACCAATCACATGTGTCTATGTTTTCGATTTTTTCTCAACCAATCACATGTTTCTATGTTTTCGATTTTTTCTAAACCAATCACATGTTTTTTTTTCTCAACCAATCACATGTTTCTATGTTTTCGATTTTTTCTCAACCGATCACATGTTTTTTTTCTCAACCAATCACATGTTTCTATGTTTTCGATTTTTTCTCAACCAATCACATGTTTTTTTTTCTCAACCAATCACTTTTTTTTTCTCAACCAATCACATGTGTCTATGTTTTCGATTTTTTCTCAACCAATCACATGTGTCTATGTTTTCGATTTTTTCTCAACCAATCACATGTTTTTTTTTTCTCAACCAATCACATGTGTCTATGTTTTCGATTTTTTCTCACCAATCACATGTTTCTATGTTTTCGATTTTTTCTCAACCAATCACATGTTTTTTTTTCTCAACCAATCACACGTGTCTACGTTTTCTATTAAAAAAGAAGGCTGTTACGCATGTGTTTACAAATAACGTTTTCATTGCTAAGCGCGCAAATGAAACGGGCGTATTCTAAGAATATCCATTCTTTTCTCTTTTTTTAGCAGAGTCTGCATAATCTTTGATTCGCTGATCCATTGTTTGGTGGGACACGGCTTTTGTAAATTCCACATTCTTCCATGAAAAGTGAGACCATTTTGCCTTCCTGATATCTGATAACTTATCCTGAAATCGTGTAGACATTATTTGGAAAACAGTACCTACAATACAAAACTAACAAAGAAATAATTTGTATTATTATTATTATTATTATTATTATTATTATTATTATTATTATTATTATTATTATTATTATTATTATTATTATTTACTCACTAGGAGTTATCACACTGGGCATTATTATTATTATTATTATTATTAGTAGTAGTAGTAGTAGTAGTAGTAGTAGTAGTAGTAGTAGTAGTAGTAGTAGCAGCATTTATACCCACTAGGAGTTCTCACACAGGGCATCATCAGTGATTGCTCACCGACAACACCCGGTGGTATTCCCTTGAGTCTGAGTGACAACAAGTCTCCTCAGATTTCCAGTATTCTCCACCTCTTATCGATAACCACAGCAAATAACCTTGCAGTATCGCAACAGCCGTTTGCCATTGGTTTCTCGCTGGTAAGAACCATTGGTCTTCTCTGGGATTTTGATGGCAATAAGCCTCCCCAAAGTCCCAGCACTCTCCGTACTTTTCCAGTGGAGGTCTGGTTTGTGCTGGCCCTCCTAAGTCGGTCTTCTCGTCCTCCTTGACCCTCTACAAATATTTTGTGTGGTGTCAGCCTATGCTGGCACCATTTTTGAGGAGGAGAGAAGAGAGATGGGAAAGGGGAAAGAGAAAGGGGAGGAGAGCGGGGAAGGAGAGCGAGGAGAGCAGGGAGGGGAGCGGCGGGCTGGGGAGGGGAGGAGAGCTTATGGTGTTTCTTGCAATTTCTGTTCATTGGTTCATTTTTGTGTGGTGTCAGATGAGGCCGTAGTAATTTATTGGGGAGTATTGATTTACTCCTCTCCAGGAGTTAGGCACAAGGCCAGTTTTTATCTTACTCCCACAAGTAAGATGTGACCCAAGGTCGGGTCGGGAAAGTGGGGTTTAAAAATTGCCTGGGCAGCCCCGTCGGCATTCCCCTGTAGGGGCGCCTCAGACAGTAAGCAATAAACTTACTCCTCCCCAAAGAGGGGAGGCGAAGCCTGGGAGGGTGGACCTCCTAGAACTACACAGGACAGACCCATAGACCAGCGTAAATCAAGCCCCGAAGGTCAAGACAATACCAGTCTATGGGATACAGTATCCATCGGAACAGATACTACACTTTGATCTTAGCCAAAAGGCCAAGAATGAAGTGATGTTTCTTGCATTTTTGTTCCTTGGTTTGTGATGTGATGTTCTTCATGTGGTTTTGTTTTCTTCCTGTTGTAAACTCCATGTGACTGGTTACCCTTCGTAGCTTATGCGGGTTGGTTTCCGCATTCGAGGATTTTCCTTAAGATTGCAGCTGTTTTGATCATTGTCGTCCTTTGTATGGTTTCAATGCTCACAATGTTTCGGCCGATGTAACCTTCGACTTTCTTGTTGAACTCGGGAATCTGTACAGAATTTTGAACGGAACCCTTTATTTAATCCACGGAGGTAGATTGTTCTCGTCCCGTCAGCCATGATTGGGTAGAAGTTTTATGTAACTCATAATTGTATTCTTAGTATCGTCTTTCAACCTCCAGAAAACTGTCGCTTAGAACTTATTATTAATTAGCACTTTTATCCGTTGCGCCATGGGTCAATGCGAAATTCCGTACAGATTCCGAGTTCGACAAGAAGCTTGGAGGTCGCATCGGCCGAAACGTTGTAATAATAACATTCAAGATGCGAACAGTAGTCCAAATAATACAAATTATCAATCCTCATCTTTTTAGATAACAAAGAAATACACATTTTTTCCCCTATTTTTTTTCCAATATCCAGTGATTAAGAGGCGCCACCGGAATTGCCCGGAAATGAATGAGGACCCCCTATGTACCCCTGCGTCCAACTTTGAACCCCAAATTACCATGTCTATTCTTATTTTTAAATTTCTATAATTTTCGATTTTCAAATTCCAAGAATTTTTAAAGAAAACCATACCCTAATTTATTAAATAAATGTATTAAGAAGGCTGAAGGCAATGCCGAGAGCCGGGTCGATGATAAGCTGAAAACAAAAATAAACAATCGAAGTATAGGTCTTACAACTATTTATTTATTTTTCTTTTCAATCTTACATAAACAGCAAGTATGGAGTTAGCTGTGTGTGATGTCCGGATGATGATTAGAAATGATTATTGTCTCCCTGGAATCCATCTTAATGAATTCCACACACTCGGACTTTTCTTTTATGTCTATTTTTGACGAGGGGAAGATTTCCCGAAATATCAAATGATTTCTCATCATTATCCGGACATCACACACAGCTAACACAACACTTGCTGTTTATGTTTGATTGAAAATAAAAATTAATAAATAGTTGTAAGTCCTCTCCTTCGATTGTTTATTTTTGTTCTTTCCAGCTCATCATCTATCCGGCTCTCTACATTGCCTTCAGCCTTCTTAATACATTTATTACAATTCCAAGCAATGCTCCAAGCAAACTACCATTCTCTCCTAATATATTACTTTATTTTTTCAACGCATTCTACACTAATTTCCAAGACATAACTTTTGAAAATTCCACATTCTTCCATGAAATCTGAGATCATTTTCCCTTCCTGATATCTGATAGTTTATCCTGATATCCTGTAGACATTCTTCGGAAAACAATACAAACGATACACAACAAACAAAGAAATACATATTGTTCTCTCTCTCTCTCTCTCTCTCTCTCTCTCTCTCTCTCTCTCTTTCTCTCTCTTTCTCTCTCTCTCTCTTTCTCTCTTTCTCTTTTTCTCTCTTTCTCTCTCCCTCTCTCTCTTTCTCTTTCTCTCTCTTTCTCTCTCTCTCTTTCTCTTTCTCTCTCTCTCTTTCTCTCTCTCTTTCTCTCTCTCTTTCTCTCTCTCTTTCTCTCTCTCTTTCTCTCTTTCTCTCTTTCTCTCTCTTTCTCTCTCTCTCTCTTTCTCTCTCTCTTTCTCTCTTTCTCTTGTTCTCTCTCTCTTTCTCTCTCTCTTTCTCTCTCTCTTTCCCTCTCTCTTTCTCTCTCTCTCTCTTTCTCTTTCTCTCCTTCTCTCTCTCTCTCTCTCTCTCTCTCTCTCTCTCTCTCTCTCTCTCTCTCTCTCTCTCTCTCTCTCTCTCCTATTCTTTCCAGTTGAAATATCCCATGACTTTAAGACGGCACCAATATCGCCCTGGAAGGAATGAGAACTTCCTGAGTGATCCCGTTCTCAGCGTTGAATAAAAAGTTACAATTTTTGTTTTTTTAATTTCTATAATTTTCAATTTCCAAGAATTTTTAAAGAAACCTAGACCCTCCCGCAGAACTACTCGGCGTCGCCCGGGATACTAATTTCGGTAAATTCCGTAGATTACAGAAAAAGAAATAAACATAACAATCTGCTAAATATTGTAGTATGAAATGTTTAGACTAAAAACAAGTATGCCTCGGGTGAGGTTCGAGCCTGCAACCTCTGTCTGTAAGTACGCCAAGCTAACCGATCGACCTACGGAGCGCTAACCGATTGAGTCACCGGGGCAATTAAAAATGGCAACGCTGTTATCTTCTTTTTTAAACTTAGTTCACCCAAAAACAAGCTAAGTTGCAACTGTAGACGTAAGGGGCTACTGAGAATTAGGATGAAAGTGTAAGGGCCATTCTAAATTGGGAACTGTGCGTAAACCAGAACACGTGGTTGCTACTGTTTTTGGCCAGAGTTCATTCTTTCTTAACTCTCCCTCACTTTTTTTTTTCACTATAACTTTTCTCTGGCTCTTTCCTCCTCTTTCTTTTTACAGTGGAATGTGGGACAACCAGTGAATCTCGAAAAATTGTTTTGATATTAAATTTGTTCCCGGTGTTATAGGTGAAAGTGGGAGGACTTCTGAATGTGAGGGTAAAAGATCCCCCGTCTTCTTTTATTTATGACGAATCAAAACTAAAAGAGCGATTAAGATTAATTATTAACTTTATTAGACAGTTAAAACTCGTTTTTGTAGAACGATAGAATAAGATCTTGGCCAGTGAATTAGTGGCTTAATTTGCATTGGTGTAGCCATTCAATTTTCATAGAGCAATCCAGGTAGCTGATAATGCTTATCATATATTATATATAAGTATTAATATTTACCTTCATTAGTGATTAATATTAATGGCGTAGTGGCTAAATTATTCGCCTGTTTTGAAAACGGACGGGTTTCTTGAAACATTTTCTAGTCTTGTCACACTGAAGAGTTGTTATACAGCGAAACAGTCTCTCGATGGACGGCTATAAAGAGAAAGAGGAGGAGGAGAGAGATAGACAGAGACAAAGATGGCTAAATACATAAATGGAGGGCAGTATAGTATAAAAATGATTAGAAAATCTTTTAATGTGAAAAAGTCGTAATAACTTTTATGATGTGAAAACATCTCTTCATATCTGAACAAGGCATATAATAGATTGCGTTAGCATGAAACATCGATGTCTGTAGGTATTTAAATAATTAATATTTATTTATAAATATTATTGTTTATCAGCCCCCTCCCACAAAGGCTGGCCACTCTCGAGTAACTTTAATAACAAGCAGTGCAAATAGCTACATGCACGATCCGAAACGCCGTTCGTAGATCACTCTTTACTGCTTGGTATCTAGCCGCCGATTCGCTATTTACATTTAAAATTCCTCTATATTTACTAACTAATTGGCTATGGCCGATAGGATAAGACCCTCGACTACGAATCAGTGGCGATTTGTGATCGGGGTTCGCGCCCACCGACCGTTGAGAATTAGTTCCTACACTGAAGATTGCGTTAGCATGAAACATCGATGTCTGTCGAAACGTCATATAAATCCTCCTTTATGGAATTCTCTTTTTGAATGATACAATAAGATATATATATATATATATATATATATATATATATATATATATATATATATATATATATAAACATATCTCTCTCTCTATCTATCCTACGCACACACACTATCTCCCCCTATTACACTGGCGCCATCTTTCTTCTTCTCCTCAAACAGACTGCCTCTCTCTGCTTATCGCCTATCTCTCTCACACAAACTCTCTCTCCCCTTCTGACCACTCGCTTCCCACCTTTTTTCTCGCTCTCCATCTCTCATACACACCTCCCCCCTCTCTCTCTCTCTCTCATCTTCTCCCCTTCTCCATCTCTCACACAAATATACAGCCTCTCTTAAATCTCACATTTATCTCCCTTTCACCCTCTTTCCCTCTCCCCACCCTCTCTTACACTTATCCTCTTCCTCTCTAGTTCTCTCTCTCTCTCTCTCTCTCTCTCTCTCTATATATATATATATATATATATATATATACATGCATACACGGACACACACAAACACACACACACATATATATATATGTGTGTGTGTGCTACCAGTGTGTGTGTGTGTGTGTGTGTGTGTGTGTGTGTGTGTGTGTGTGTGTGTGTGTGTGTGTGTGTGTGTGTGTGTGTGTGTGCTACCAGTGTAGTCACAAGAACAAAACAAAGCGCTCTTGTAAGATGACATTTTTTCGGTCATTTTTTATATAGGTCAGGAAGGAGCCGAATTATTGTTTTTGATGTTTTTTTTGTTTTTTGGGTTTTTGGGGTTTTTTTTTGTTGTTTTGTTGTTTTTGCTGTTTTTGCTGTTTTTGCTGTTTTTGTTGTTTTTTGTTTGTTTTTTTGCTGTTTTTGCTGTTTTGTTTTTTTGTTTTCAAATAAAATTCCAGACCTACTCACGATTCTATGAACTGAATGTATCGTGTATCAGAAAATATTCGGACTTTTCACTGTGACCTCAACAGGAAGTTATACATTAGCACGCGGATATCTCGTAGTCGAGAAAATTATTTCCTCCATCAACGATGAAGGAATAGACAGACAGACAGACAGACAGACAGACAGACAGACAGACATGCAGATACAATGGAAAAAGGAAGAGTATTAATAACGAGTATATATATATATATATATATATATATATATATATATATATATATATATATATATATATATATATATATAATTATTAATGACAATATATGTATTAGCATATACTATCAGTGCCTTTCGATGATTGTCAATAAGTAACAACAGAGCATATATAAGTAAGGTTCATTTTATATTCCAATAACCTTGTTTTTATTTTATTATGGCGTATTAGTGGGTTCCCCCACGTGTGAGTTTTTTGCTTTTTGCTTTGTTATTTCACCCAAAAATGAACCAGTGTATAGTGTAGTTTTTCAAGACATTTTAATCCAAGAACTTTTTACTTTTTGTGAATTTTTCTGTGATTTTGTAGTGTTGTAGAGACAATATATATATATATATATATATATATATATATATATATATATATATATATATATATATATATATATATATATATATATATATATATATTAATTGGTCAAGTTCGAATGTGTTAATAAAGTGAACATAAAACCAACTTTTCAAGAGTGCTCGATACCAAGTAGAGCATTTATAAAATTACATAAACAATATTACAGCCTTACGACAATCAACCAACGTTTCAATGCATATTACCGCATCTTGTCAAAGACAGAATGAAAATAAAATAAAAATGTGGCCATGCATCCCTAGCGATGGATTGGCAAACCTCCAGCTGAAGCCAGATTTTAAGAGAGACGGAAGGGGGCTAAGAAGTGTGCTAGAGAGGTGGGGAAGTCGAACAGATTCCATTTTGGTTAAGTCAAGGTCAGCTCGCCCCTTAAGTTTGCACTTACTGGCCCCAGCCTCCTCGCATATCTTTAGTTTGGGTGGTCATTAGCTCCACGCTTGCTAGACCGAAGAGATATGTGTGTCGGTGGGGGGGGGGTCACAAAATGAACAGGTCAACAGATAACTAAAGCGAGAGATTGTATAAATATTTCAATGAAAGAACTCTACAGAGGGCCGAGACAATTTGGCACCGCCAATATTTAAAATTGTCGTTTTAGTATTCTGGATAAGTTGGGTTCTGTAGGTAAATAACTGTATTACCCATTATTATTTTTATTAAATATTTATTAGTATTTTTATTAAATATTTATTATTATTGTTATTAAATATTTATTATTATTTTTATTAAATATTTATTAGTATTGTTATTAAATATCCATTATTATTGTTATCAAATATTTATTATTATTGTTATTAAATATTCATTATTATTTTTATTAAATATTTATTAGTATTGTTATTAAATATTTATTATTATTGTTATTAAATATTCATTATTATTGTTATTAAATATTTATTATTATTGTTATTAAATATTTATTATTATTGTTATTAAATATTTATTAGTATTGTTATTAAATATTTATTATTATTGTTATTAAATATTTATTATTATTGTTATTAAATATTTATTATTATTGTTATTAAATATGTATTATTATTGTTATTAAATATTTATTAGTATTGTTATTAAATATTTATTATTATTGTTATTAAATATTTATTATTATTGTTATTAAATATTTATTATTAATTTTATTAAATATTTATTATTATTGTTATTAAATATTTATTATTATTTTTATTAAATATTTATTATTATTTTTATTAAATATTTATTATTATTGTTATTAAATATTTATTAGTATTTTTATTAAATATTTATTATTATTGTTATTAAATATTTATTATTATTGTTATTAAATATTTATTATTATTGTTATTAAATATTTATTATTATTGTTATTAAATATTTATTATTATTATTGTTATTAAATATTTATTATTATTATTGTTATTAAATATTTATTATTATTGTTATTAAATATTTATTATTATTGTTATTAAATATTTATTATTATTTTTATTAAATATTTATTATTATTGTTATTAAATATTTATCATTATTGTTATTAAATATTTATTATTATTGTTATTAAATATTTATTATTATTTTTATTAAATATTTATTAGTATTGTTATTAAATATTTATTATTATTGTTATTAAATATTTATTATTATTGTTATTAAATATTTATTATTATTGTTATTAAATATGTATTAGTATTGTTATTAAATATTTATTATTATTGTTATTAAATATTTATTATTATTTTTATTAAATATTTATTAATATTGTTATTAAATATTTATTATTATTGTTATTAAATATTTATTATTATTGTTATTAAATATTTATTATTATTTTTATTAAATATTTATTAGTATTGTTATTAAATATTTATTATTATTGTTATTAAATATTTATTATTATTGTTATTAAATATTTATTATTATTTTTATTAAATATTTATTATTATTTTTATTAAATATTTATTATTATTTTTATTAAATATTCATTATTATTGTTATTAAATATTTATTATTATTGTTATTAAATATTTATTATTATTGTTATTAAATATTTATTATTATTGTTATTAAATATTTATTATTATTTTTTATTAAATATTCATTATTATTGTTATTAAATATTTATTAGTATTGTTATTAAATATTTATTATTATTGTTATTAAATATTCATTATTATTGTTATTAAATATTTATTATTATTGTTATTAAATATTTATTATTATTGTTATTAAATATTTATTATTATTGTTATTAAATATTTATTATTATTGTTATTAAATATTTATTATTATTGTTATTAAATATTTATTATTATTTTTACTAAATATTTATTATTATTGTTATTAGATATTTATTATTATTGTTATTAAATATTTATTATTATTGTTATTAAATATTTATTATTATTTTTATTAAATATTTATTATTATTGTTATTAAATATTTATTATTATTTTTATTAAATATTTATTATTATTGTTATTAAATATTTATTATTATTTTTATTAAATATTTATTATTATTGTTATTAAATATTTATTATTATTTTTATTAAATATTTATTAGTATTGTTATTAAATATTTATTATTATTGTTATTAAATATTTATTATTATTATTGTTATTAAATATTTATTATTATTGTTATTAAATATTTATTATTATTGTTATTAAATATTTATTATTATTGTTATTAAATATTTATTAGTATTGTTATTAAATATTTATTAGTACTGTTATTAAATATTTATTATTATTGTTATTAAATATTTATTAGTATTGTTATTAAATATTTATTATTATTGTTATTAAATATTTATTATTATTGTTATTAAATATTTATTATTAATTTTATTAAATATTTATTATTATTGTTATTAAATATTTATTATTATTTTTATTAAATATTTATTATTATTGTTATTAAATATTTATTATTATTGTTATTAAATATTCATTATTATTGTTATTAAATATTTATTATTATTGTTATTAAATATTTATTATTATTGTTATTAAATATTTATTATTATTGTTATTAAATATTTATTATTATTTTTTATTAAATATTTATTATTATTGTTATTAAATATTTATTATTATTGTTATTAAATATTTATTATTATTGTTATTAAATATTCATTATTATTGTTATTAAATATTTATTATTATTATTATTAAATATTTATTATTATTGTTATTAAATATTTATTATTATGGTTATTAAATATTTATTATTATTTTTTATTAAATATTTATTATTATTGTTATTAAATATTTATTAGTATTGTTATTAAATATTTATTAGTATTTTTATTAAATATTTATTAGTATTGTTATTAAATATTTATTATTATTGTTATTAAATATTTATTATTATTTTTATTAAATATTTATTAGTATTGTTATTAAATATTTATTATTATTGTTATTAAATATTTATTATTATTTTTATTAAATATTTATTAGTATTGTTATTAAATATTTATTATTATTGTTATTAAATATTTATTAGTATTGTTATTAAATATTTATTAGTATTGTTATTAAATATTTTTTATTATTGTTATTAAATATTTATTATTAATTTTATTAAATATTTATTATTATTGTTATTAAATATTTATTATTATTGTTATTAAATATTTATTATTATTTTTATTAAATATTTATTATTATTGTTATTAAATATTTATTATTATTGTTATTAAATATTCATTATTATTGTTATTAAATATTTATTATTATTTTTATTAAATATTTATTATTATTGTTATTAAATATTTATTATTATTGTTATTAAATATTTATTATTATTATTGTTATTAAATATTTATTATTATTGTTATTAAATATTTATTATTATTTTTATTAAATATTCATTATTATTGTTATTAAATATTTATTATTATTGTTATTAAATATTTATTAGTATTGTTATTAAATATTTATTATTATTGTTATTAAATATTTATTATTATTGTTATTAAATATTTATTATTATTGTTATTAAATATTTATTATTATTTTTATTAAATATTTATTATTATTGTTATTAAATATTTATTATTATTGTTATTAAATATTTATTATTTTTATTCGCTTTTATCTGTGTGACGATGTACTCTTGTACAGCGAAAGAGTCGTCACCCCCCCCCCCCAAAAAAAAACTACAGAGGAGAATCCTGAAGAATTTTCATGTTGGCCACAAGACGAAAAGCTTAATGCGCAGCTACGTATACTGGTCTAAAATGGACCAGGACATTGAAAACATCGTCAATACGTCCAAAGGCAACTCTCATTAAACATAGTCCGTGGCCCAAAACGGACCGACCTAGGTCAAAGATACACTTGGACATTGCGGGCCCGTTTGAGGGGTTTTACTATCTAATTATAGTCAAGAGTTTTACTAAATGGTCCGAAGTGTTCCAATGTAAAAAGCGTTCCAATGTAAAAAGCCCACTACGGAGGTAATTGTAAATTTCCTTCATGGATTGTTTACCCGTTTAGGGGTGGTCGATTGTTTGGTCAGTGACGACGGAACTCAATTTACGTCCTCCGACTTTAAAGAGTTCTGTGAGATTTTCCAGATAAGACGTATCACGACCTCCCCTTACCAACCGAGGTAAAATAGCCAGGCAGAGCGGTTTGTGGATACATTAAAAAAAAGTCCTTAGAAAAGCTTGCGGTGCTCCCATCCGCATTATCTTCCGCAGAAATAATGGTTGCGCTTAAGATAAGATTCGTTTTCGACACATTGCTGCCAAAACAAACCAAGCAATGATGAACCTCTATTGTACCTAAAAAAAACAAAAAAAACGTTACATCCCAGGGGAAAAAGTATTTTTTCAAGATGTTTAACAATAAAAGTTTTAATAAATAAATGTTTGTGGTAGGGAGGTCATATTGTTTTCCAGTCTGTCTCTCTTACTGAATACTAGCTGTCATTACCCGACGTTGCCCGGGATGCAGCGAGGTTATTTTAGTTTTTAAGTTTTTAAGTTTTATTTCTTGGCACATTTTCAAAACTTAAGGTAGCCAACTCCTTTTATATTCGTCAATTTAAAATATGAGTTATCCCTCTTGCTGATTTTTATTTTAAGGTCATTATTTAAAAAATGTTTTATATGAGCAGTCGTATGGGTTGGATTAAGTAATTTTAAAAAAATTGTAACTAAGTATGATATTATATTGTCAGTAACACTGTACAAAAATAACAAATGTAAATTGGCTAGTCAGAAGCAAAGTTCAGTTTGTCAGTTTAAATGCTATTTGGGTCCGACTGAAAATTCGACAAGATGACTTTTTTCTTCTTCTTTTTCTTTTTCTTCTTTTTTCTTCTTATTCTTTTTCTGCTTTTTTTCTTCTTTTTTTCTTCTCTTTTTTTACGATATGTCGTCTTTCTCTTCCTCGTCTCTTGTTCCCCTCTCCCTTCTTCTGCACACACTCTTTGCATTCTGTTTTACTCCACTATCACACAATCCGCCATCTTGTTGTTGTTGTTCTTCTTCTTCTCCTTTTTTCTTCTTCTTTTTCTTTTTCTTCTTTTTTCTTCTTCTTTTTCTTTTTCTTCTTTTTTCTTCTTCTTCTTCTTTTTCTGCTTTTTTTCTTCTTTTTTCTTCTCTTTTTTTCCTTCTTCGTTTTTCTTCTTCTTCTTCTTCTCTTTCTTCTCTTTCTTTTTCTTCTTCTTCTTCTTCTTCTTCTCCTTTTTTCTTCTTTTTCTTTTTTCCTTCTTTTATTTCTTCTTCTTTTATTTCTTTGTCTTCTTCTTCTTCTTCTTCTTTTATTTCTTCTTCTTCGTCTTCTTTTATTTCTTCTTCTTTTATTTCTTCTTCTTCTTCTCTTTCTTCTTCTTCTACTTCTTCTTCTTCTTCTTTTTCTTCTTCTTTTTCTTTTTTTTTTTCTTCTTCTACTTCTTCTCTTTCTTCTTTTTTCTTCTTCTTTTTCTCCTTTTTCTTCTTTTTTCTTCTTTTTTCCCTTCTTTTATTTCTTCTTCTTTAATTTCTTCTGTTTCTTCTTATTATTATTCTTTTATTTCTTCTTCTTCTTCTTCTTCTTCTTCTTCTTTTTCTTCTTCTTTTACTTTTTCTTTTTCTTTTTTTCTATCTTCTTTTTCTTCTTCTTCTTCTTCTTCTTCTTCTTCTTCTTCTTCTTCTTCTACATGACCCTCCTCTTTTATTCTTCCTTCCACGGTTTCATTCTTTATCCCTCTCTTATACTCTCTTCCCATCCCATCCATTCTCTCGCCAACATACCTGACCTCGTTCCCAGCTGCCGACAAATACCATCCCGGCGCTCTCGATTGAAACACGACCGTTTACCAAAAAATATGTCACCAATTCGTCGTCGTCTGTTCTCGGAAATGATTGACGGAACCCACAACCCAAACCCCCAACCACCTCGACTCACTCCCACCCAATCCAATAAAAAGAAGAAAGAAAAATATTATTTTAAAAAAAACGATTAGAAAAAAATACATCGTACTGTATGAAAACCGAATCCGGACGAAGACAAAACGCGGACGATCACAGACTGTGCAGAGATCTCACACGGACGCAGATCCACGCCATGTTTTGTCCACAGAAGCTTGTTGTACTTTTTGGAAGCTGACGATGTTAAACCATTTATTATGCCAGAACGCAGATGGATCGAAATAGGTTGTCATTAAGAAGATACTTTAAAATTAAAAGTGAACATTGAAAAATGTCAAATACTGCATGGACAGGTTGTCTCCCTTGGTGAGAAGTCAGCCGGGAGAGGGAGACACTGGTTAAAGATTAAGGCGCGAACTTTTTTTTGTGGTGTTTTCTTCTTTGGTAAAATATAGTCCTCAAGTATTACTAGTAGACGCATTTATAAGAACTTTTTGCACTGGAATATCTTAAGATGGGATTAGATGAATTAAAAAATCAGGGTAAAAAAGGGAATTCAGGGAGCATTTTGGGCACTACCGGAGGAGATATTTAACAGAATTTGAGATGTGTATGCATGTAAATTGCAACTCACAAAACTGGAAAGTTAAGCTCTGAATTGAGAAGAGAGTTATTATTATTATTATTATTATTATTATTATTATTATTATTATTATTGTTGTTGTTGTTGTTGTTGTTGCTGTTGCTGTTGCTGTTGTTGTTGTTGTTGTCGTCGTCATCGTCATCGTCATCATCATCATTATTATTATTATTTACTCACTAAGAGTTCTCACACAGGTCATCAGTGATTTCTCACCGACAATCGGTGGTATTCCCTTGAGTCTGAGTGACAACAAGTCTCCCCAAATTTTCAGTATTCTCCACATCTTTTCGATAGCCACCGCAAATAAACTTGCAGTATCACAACAGCTGTTTACCATTGATTTCTAGCTGGTAAGGACCATTGGTCTTCTCTGGGATTTGGGTGGCAATAAGCCTCCTCAAGGTCCCAGCAGTCTCTGCACTTCCAGTGGAGGTCTGGTGTGTGCTGTCCCTCCTCAGTCTTCTCATCCTCCTTGACCCTATGCAAATATTATGTGTAGTGTCAGCCTAGGCTGGTACCATTTAAAAAAAAAATTAATTAAAAATTTTTTTAATATTTTTTATTTATTTATTTATTATTTTTGGGGGGAGCTGATTATTATTATTTTTTTATTTATTTATTTTTGGGGATTATTATTATTATTATTATTATTATTATTATTATTATTATTATTATTATTATTATTATTTTTCTTCTTTTTCATCCCCTCCCTTCTCTCGTCTATATAGATGACCTCCTTGCCAGCTGTCGAGAAACATGATCCCGAAAAGACAATTTTATATGTTAGTTGATTGATAAAAATGGCCGACTTGTTGACTGTGTCGCGTAACTTCGAAATTCGAAAATAATCCTGAAACGTTTAAAACATTTGTTGAATTTGTATTTCTAAACGAAAAGGAATACATGAAATTTCGCACGCGCCTCCGTCGTATTGAAGAACCTAGAAATGCGTAGATGATGTGTTGTTCATCTTACGTATCGGTGTACGGCTGCACGTGCGCACGTGTTTTGCAGATAATCGTGGTGTTCCATGTCGTCAGGTGTTCCCGTTTTGTGTGTCTGTGTTGTTCAATCGTCTGTCGACCCAGTTTTGTTTTTGTTTTTACTTTCTCACACATTGTCGCCATGGCTATATTGATTTCCTACAATTGATTTGGAAATTGACAACACAAAATAATCTAATGACCAGGGAGATAGAGAAGAGAAATGGGACACAAAGGGAGAGAGAGAGAG
>OY744526.1:5162199-5167199 GCA_963556195.1 Sepiola atlantica
TCTTCTGTAATATTTTTATATATATATATATATATATATATATATATATATATATATATATATATATATATATATATATATATATATGATGGACTCTCCCGTCGATTTCGACGTATGAGTGCCACACAAGAGGCTGCCCGCGCATGTAATTGTAATTGCAAGGGTTGCACAATCCGCTACAACAACTCTCCTGAGTCGACACTGCTTGATTCTAATGGCAAGTAGTTAAAGACGACTGGAAACAATGCCGAGATAAGGAGAGAGCACATACAGCACCTGGTATTACCAAATGGTCACCCATTTAGTACTGGCCAGGCTCGACGTCGCTTAACTTCGGTGATATATATATATATATATATATATATATATATATATATATATATATATATATATATATATATATATATATATATCCGCACTGAAGAGCTTTGATACAGCGAAACAGTCTGTATGTGCATGCTTATATAAAGCTCCTCTCTGGGTAGAGCTTATTTGTAAGGATATCGCCAACTGCTATTAGCTTTAAGGCATAGCTCATTGGGTAAACACTAATTCGATCTCCCGGTACTTGACAATGTTTACATTGAGATATCACTTACATTCAGTCAGTGCCATATGATAGCGCAGGGGTACAGGCGCCGACTGTCAACTCGACAGTTGAGTTTTAATTCCGGCTTGAGGCACTAACTGGTCTAGCCGCACTGAAGAGCTGTGTTACAGCGAAACAGTTTGTATGTGGAGGACTATATATATATATATATATATATATATATATATATATATATATATATATATATATATATATAGCCATTGCCCAATTAGACGACGCGTGACTCTTTAGTCGTTCTACAATGTTCTCTGTTTTAATGGATGCTAGCATCATTTTGTTAATTCCGCATTTATGACGTAATAAATGGTATCTTCTCGATGTCTCAAACATGTTTTATGGATAACGTAATCCCTTTGTGACATCATTGAAGTCGATGACGCCATTCATTTTGACCGCATCAATCGATCAGAGAGGGGGGGGGGGATCATTCATTACGTTCTATTTAGATGACGGGTCCCCTATAATAACGTCATAAATGATAACATCACTAAATGATGACGTCACTAAATGATGACATCACTAAATGATGACATCACTAAATGATGACGTCACTAAATGATGACTCTCCATTAAAACGAGATAACCGTGATCAGTGGATGACGTCATAAAAAATGACGCCCGCATCCCTTAAACCGGAGAAAAATGGACGGAGTTACTCATTCTATTCATCTTCCTCCCACAAGGTAAGATGTGACACAAGGTCGGGAAAGCGGGAAAGAACCAGCGCTCGAGAATTCGATGGAGTTACTTTATCGAGGCGGACCGTCTATATCCTTTGAGGTTTAGTATACTACTAAATCTGTAGACTCTTTGTATATATTTACCCGAGTACACTGAGTGACGTCATCGTTTTATGACGTCATTCGTTAAAACAATTGTGATTACTGTGCACAATAGATGACGTATTTGGAGGATGACGCAATTCCTTAAAGCCTTGCACAGTGATCTCTTCTCTTGTGGTCTCTTGGTCTTAACGGATTCCAGGACAAGAATTCATCTAGTCTGGTGGAGTATCAACTTAGTGTCGTTACATGTTTTTTTTATATATATATATATATATATATATATATATATATATATATATATATATATATATCAGGGCCGGCGGGACAGTTATAAAAGTGTGGGGGGGCTCTCCTAAAAAGTGGGGGGCCCGGTTAAACACATGCATATATAACTTCATTATTGATGACCGTAAAGTGGGGGGGTCAAGTCAAAAGGGGGGAGCCCCCCCCCCTGCTCCCCCCCCCTGGTGCCGCCGTCCATGTATATATACATATATATATATATATATATACAGTATATTTATATATATATATATCGTACGTTTAAAATATTGTTGATGTTGAATTCGTGGAACTGATAAAAGTAATGTCATAAATTTATTTATTTCAATTTACTATATATATATATATATATATATATATATATATATATATATATTACTTTTATGTACGTATAAAATAAATAAATAAATATATACATATATGTGTGTGTGTGTGTGTGTGTGTGTGTGTGTGTTTACGAAGGTCATTTGAACATTTGTGAGTGAGGAACGTAGGAAAAGCAAACCAAAGGCGGGTGTGTACAATGTACATCCAGGCCAGCAAGAATGGGGAATAGTCTTTATTATACTCCATGTAAACATGAAAAGTTTTCAGTAAATAAAAAAAAGAAATTCTAATCCCCTACCCACCGCAAAAAAAGTCACTTAATACCGAAATGGCATAAAAATAACATTTATATATAAAAAAAAAAATGGAAACCCAATGAATAGACGCACACAGATAATTATTCGCACAGGAAATGAGAAAAATTAGATTCGTTTTCAGCTACCGACGCGCGTCTATTTCTTTCAAATTATGGTTTCCCGCCATGAACCAAATAATGTCACCGCTCCTTTTTTAATGCAACGATATTGCCGAGCCAAGCTCGTGAGGTATTGCTACGAAGGTCCCATACACATCGAGTCTTTGTGCCCAAATCTGGCCAAAACGCGTAGGAAACCTCGCGAGACGTACTAGTTTAGTGCACAAGATCTGTCGACCTTTTAATTGTGTGCTCAATTTATTTACCTCCCCAGGAGGTTAGGCACAAGGTCAGTTTTATCTTACTCCCACAAGGTAAGATGTGACCCAAGGTCGGGAAAGTGAGACACGAAAAAAAGCCAGCGACCGAGAAGGTGAGCCATCTGGCCATTAAAAATTGCCTGGGCAGCCCCGTCGGCATTCCCCGGTAGGGGCGCCTCAGGCAGTAAGCAATAAACTTACTCCTCCCCAAAGAGGGGAGGCAAAGCCTGGGAGGGTGGACCTCCTAGAACTGCACAGAACAGACCCATAGACCGGCGTAAATCAAGCCCCGAAGGCCAAAACGATACTGGTCTATGGGGTGTAGTATCCATCGGAACAGATACTACACTTTGATCCCGGCAAAAACGCTCAATTCTCATAGGGGTTTTATTTACTCCTCCCCAGGAGTTAGGCACAAGGCCAGTTTTATCTTACTCCCACAAGTAAGATGTGACCCAAGATCGGGTCGGGAAAGTGGGGTTTGATAGCCAGCGCCCGAGAAAGTGAGCACTCTGGCCATTAAAAATTGCCTGGGCAGCCCCGTCGGCATTCCCCGGTAGAGGCGCCTCAAACAGTAAGCAATAAACTTACTCCTCCCCAAAGAGGGGAGGCAAAGCCTGGGAGGGTGGACCTCCTAGAACTGCACAGGACAGACCCATAGACCGGCGTAAATCAAGCCCCGAAGGCCAAGACGATACTGGTCTATGGGGTGTAGTATCCATCGGAACAGATACTACACTTTGATCCCGGCAAAAACGCTCCATTCTCATAGGGGTTCACGTAAGCAGATATCCCTGCTTTTATATAGTCAGGATGTCTTCCATTAAATTTTTCTTTTTTTTCTTTTTTTACATGTTTCGCTTTGTAGAGGTTTCCTTCTTGTTGTACACGCCATTCGCACACACCCAGCTGCAATAGTCATTCGACACTTTCACTATTCAGAGTATCAGGACTTTCAAGAGACATTATGCGCCTATAATAGCCCTAGGCTCATCCAAAAGCTTGAAGCCATTCAGTGGTCCTTTCTACGGAAAATTCAAGCTGATCGGAACTACTGGTCATGTCTGAAGAAGACAAAAATGTTCTCGCTGCAAAGACGACGTGAAAGGTACCGGATAATTTACATCTGGAAGATATTGGAAGGAAAGGTACCGAACATTAATGGCCACATTCAAGCCCGAGACAATGAACGCCGCGGGAGGCACTGTATTGTTCCCTCGCTAAAAACTGGTGGGAAAATACGAACCATTTTTGAAACGAGCTTACCTGTACAGGGGTCACAACTCTTCAATGCCATGCCTAGGTGTATTCGGGATATAAAAAATGCTGCTGTGGAACAATTTAAGCGCTCTCTTGATGCCTACCTCGCTAATATCCCGGACCAACCCCAAATTGTCGGATACACGGCGTGCAGGCAAGCCGACACCAATTCTATCGTGCACATGCAAGCACATGCTGGTGCGGTTCCTTTGTCTCACAGGATCCTCACATCAGCCAGGGCGAGTTGAACAACCAGCAAGCCTGAACACGCCTGTTCGAAGCACCAGACAAAAAAAAAAAAATAAATAAAAATAATGATTGCTACACTTATTAAGAGTCGCGAAACACTTATTTGCAAGAAATGTTATATATAAAAGAATAAGTTTCTTTTAGTTACTGGTAGCGTAGTATAAAGATATGTAAACAAAGAAAATACAGATAGCGTATAATTTCTCTCTAGTGTCAGTGACAAGACACTTGTTTGTTGATTACAATTGGATGTGACTTGGCATTTGGGGTTCGAGTCTCGGCGGGGATACCTGACTGATGACTCGTAGACGGCGAAACAGCTGTCTGTAGATGTCTCGCTCATTTCTCTCTCTCTCTCTTTGTATGTATATATATATATATATATATATATATATATATATATATATATATATATATATATATATACACCTTGCATCTTTATCTCTTTTCCTTCATTTATCTTTATAATTGCTCTATCTTGTATATTGAGCTTAAATCATTTCATTACGGGTTCAATTCTCTAAACGTATACTTTTAGTCTCATAAAGTTACTCTATATTTATTAACTACGAATCAGTGGCGATTTTTATTCGGGGTTCGCGCCTACCGACCGTCGCTATTTACAGTTAAAGTTACTCTATATTTACTAACTAATTGACGATGGCCGTTTGGATAAGATCACCGACTACGAATCAGTGACGATTTGTGTTCGGGATTCGCGCCTACCGACCGTCGGGAATTAGTTCCTAGACTGAAGATTGCGTTAGCATGAAACATCGATGTCTCTAGGTATAAATACCTAGAGACATCGA
>OY744526.1:5172199-5377199 GCA_963556195.1 Sepiola atlantica
CATGAAATCATGTTATCCGTGTGTACGTACGTATGTGCCACCCTGTATCTCATCAACTATTTGATGGATTCAGCTTATTTTTGGCAGAAATACAGGTTCTAGGGTCTAGTTTATGTCATTTTAATTTCAGTTTACCATATACCTTAGTTTTCCAGAAAATTCAAAAACCTTTAAAATGACCAGTATTAATACACTTTATTCTACATCTTATCGACCATTTGATGGATTCAGCTGATTTTTTTTATGACCTCATATAAACCAAACCATTTCATTATCACATCACTACAGTATAAATCTCTATGCATGAGTGGATGAAGTGTGTGAGGTGCGCTGAAGAAAAATTCCTGCCAGTAAAATACATAGCCATGTTGTGCTCGCATACCCTTAATGACAATAAAAGTGTAAAACTTTGGGAATTTCCTTGCTTTTGTACATTTAGTGTATATGAATTTTCATCTTAACCCTATTAAGGGCATATGATTTCAGTATACTGGCATTTCTCATGGAATATATATATATATATATATATATATATATATATATATATATATATATATATATATATATATATATATATATATATAAATTATAACTAAAAGGTAAACTTTTAGAGAGTTGGACCTATTGTGAAATAAGGAAAGCTCAATATAACTGAAAAATACCGATTTGCTTCCATTTGCAGGTCTTATTAATTTTCATTGACGTACCATATATATATATATATATATATATATATATATATATATATATATATATTATTTGTAGCTCCTAGAAAAACCCGTCTAGATGGGCACTGTAAGTGTAGTAGTAACACAGCATGACGTCGCTAGCTTTAAATGCGTTGTTCCTTCATTAAAAAGTCGAACGCTCTTATGACGTCAAGCCGCCGTATAAAGTGTTAAAATTATCACTGTTTATATGCTTCTCAACTATGGGCGAGTGGTTAAGGATTCGGATTTGAGTCGCAAAATACTCGTAATCCGGGGTTTCGAATCACATGACCGGTAGCGAATAGTCATATCTCTATGCTGATGAGTCCCGGTTATTAAGGACGAAACGTATACGTACATAGATAATAAAAAATAACAAATATTATATATATATATATATATATATATATATATATATATATATATATATATATATATATTTAATGAATCAAAGCATTACTTTTACTGTTCCAAGAATTACAACATCAAGTCCATTATGGCGTACGATCGTTTCCAAAACATTTTGGAAATACTTTATTTTATTTTATTTTATAATTTCATAAAGTTGGTTCAAAATGTCTCTTCATCAGCGCCTATAGCAACACGTCTTAGAGAAAATCCAAAAAACTTAGTTCTAGAGAAACATCCGCTGACAGAAAGAATCACAGGTGGATATGTTGGTAGCATAGGAGAGGAAAAAAAAACACAATGATACTTATAAACAAATTACCGGTACATATAAAAAAAATATAACACAAAATTTTCCAATGATCTTTCCGTTTTAAAAAGAAGATTTGAGAATTTAATATGATAAAATAAAACAAAATAAAATAAAATAAAATCAAAAATCAAAAATCAAATATAACTGTTTCGCGTTATCACAGCTCTTCACTGCGACTAGACATGCGAATACTTCAGGCTGAGGTTGAAATCCGGTGGCGTTTTTTCTTTAACATATCGAGCCTTTAACCACTGCGCCATCGGCCCAAGCAAGAAAGGATGAATCTTACTGTTTATATAAACATTATCAGCAGTCAAGGAGTGCTTTATTCGTTTTTACGAAGAGCTTTTCATCATCACTAATGACAGTGGGCGATTTCACTTTTGATTTTTCAAATTTGATGTATAGATTTGATGCACTTTGATAACATTAACCACCATGAACAATGTCTGCCTGGTCAGATTAAAAGTGTGTGAGTTATTAACATTTTCATGGCATAACTTCGGGAATACTTCATATAATATGGAGAAGTAAGACCTAGATACGACTTTAGTTCATCCTTACGTTGTCAGGCGGAAGTATGCAGTCTCACGACTGACTTTTGTTCTTGTGTTCTTAATGTTACGCCTATTATCGTCTCTAGAGAATTGCAGTTTTCATATTTGTCAATCAAGAAAAATATCTCCGTTATTTACAACAAATTTTTATAAAAATGTTATTAGAAGCAGCAGCGGCATTGAATGTTGTTTTTACGTATCGACTTTTGATAGGACAACATCTAAAATCGTTTTTTTTTTCAACCAATCACAAACGCAAGAATATTCACTCCGAATTCTAGCGCGTACTATAAAAACCCAAACACACAGCTTTATTTATCTTTTCCTGCATTTTTCTTCCACAGATAACAAACGTGCGCACGTTGCAATCCAGCCTAGTCGCTTCGGAGCAGAAACGCCCACGGCAAGTAGCATACCCATGACGAGATACACTGCTAACCGAACTCTCTCACATACAAATTCATGCATCACTCTCTCACTGGAAAAAACAGACACGCTAATACACACACACACACACACACACGTGCGTGCGGATACACATCTATGTACCTATCCAGTTACACACACTTCAACGTGCAAACTCGCGCGGCGACAGCCGAAATGAATACGTGTACTCAATTTCTCCTTACAGACAAACCAACTCTTCTTTCACCTAGAACGTTCTCGGAAATCTTGAACTCTCGTTCTTTATGAACTCTTTATTTTGCATTGTCTTAACAAGTTGTCAATAAAAGTGACAAAATACTTTTTTTTTGTATTGATACACTTTCTCATTCGTTCATTTGATTATGTCCTATCTTCAACATTCGTGCCCCTGGGGGGCGGTGTCTTCAACAAAAATGATTGGCTAGAAAGAATGAAATAGCGATTTGTCGTACGCAATTTTATTTAGGTCTAACGTCGATAATCCGACTGACTTCATTTTAGAGAGTAAATGAATACATGAAAAATTCTCCAAATATTTACACATCCATATTAATGACAATTTCACCGTAGTGCTTAATACACGTGTTTTATAAAAAGGATACTACTACTACTACTACTACTACTACTACCAATACAACTACAACTACTACTACTACTACTACTACTACTACTACCAATACAACTACAACTACTACTACAACTACTACAACTACTACTACAACTACTACTACTACTACTACCAATACAACTACAACTACAACTACAACAACTACTACTACTACTACTACTACTACTAATAATAATAATAATAATAATAATAATAGTAATTTAAACTACGAACGCTAACAGTCACATGGGAGTTACAATAAAAAGAGAAAAAACATAGAAAGAACATAAACCCAAGAGACTTTAAAATTTTCATTCCACTGCTCCCCCTCCCACTGGTACAACACAAAATAGTCGTGAAGAGTCAAGGGGGGGGGGGAGACCGAGAGGGGGAGCACTGGAAGAGTGCGGAGAATACCGGGACATTGAAGAGGCTTTTTTTTGTCATCCATATCCTGGGGAGGACCAATAGCCGTTGCCAGCGAAGAATCAATGGTAAGCGGCTGTTGCGATGACGCAAAGTCATTTGCAATGGTTATCGAAAGTAGTGGAAAGCACTGGAAATCTGGGAAGACTTTTTTGTCACTCGGAGTCCAGGGAGCAACGCCGGTTATTATCAGTAAGCAATCACATGATCTGCGTGAGAACTCTTAGTGAGTTGTTAATAATAAATACTTATAAGCTCCAAAAGTATTGGGCAGAATTGCACTATATATGGCAGAAAGCACCCTTGGATTTCCAGGTGTTTCATAAAGGGAGGGGGGGGGTAAAATTACTGACTTCTATTACAGGTGAAAGACTGTTTCCTGAGCTTTGCTGGATTTACTATTTGGCCGCATGATCCGATTCTCCCATAATAATAATCCATCAGCTCACCCCTTAACCGACTAATTATGCACCTACTATGTCTATAACTCCCCATCCCCAGGGATTGCTGGAAATTTAAACAGCAGTTCAATTTTTTCTGTAATTTTTTCTTTAATGGAAAAAAGACCGGTCTTCATGGTTAACGGCACGGCTTCCATATGAATTTGCTGTGAAGCCATAACTTGAGTTAAATTTAATCAAAATAAGATATAATCTCAAAACAAAGGGAGACTACCTCTACAGGGTGCAGTGAAATGCTGTGACAATTAATGGCATGCCGTGAACCTGCTTTTGTGTGCGTTCACTGTACAGGTTGTGATTGTCCACTCGTTGTCTATGTCCGAATTCGGTGCTTGATTTCGACACTGGCCTTAGTGTCAATCATGTGGTTTCGGTCGTTGCTCTAACAAAGGGATTTTCCTTCAAACCAAAATGACCAAACAATGTTTAAAACAAGCAACAATGTTTTATTTTAAGGTTTCAATGACCTCCACCTTCTCCACAGAACGACAGACTCGCAAAATGGACAAACTCTCTTCTAACCAAACACAAACAGTCCCTCTGCTCAACGTCCAGTCTGACTTTCAGACGAAGTAGAAACGAACTTCCCCCTCCCATCCGTCTGCCCGTCCCGATTAAATATATATAGATATCTGTGTCATTTGGGATAGACCACGCAGCTAGTCTACTTGACAATCATGGGACGGTTAATCACTGGACATAAAAACTTACAAACCAGGGATCCATGATCGGGGTGACATAACTTCTGTAAAGTCTCAGGTGGCTCACAATTGCTTTATTTGATAATGTTCTATCCTCAGCAATGTAATTAATTTAGGAATCGTGGCGGATATATGCTCTCTCCGGACGCTTTTATTATTCATGAACATGCAGCTAACGTGCCAGCATCTATTTCTTCTTGATGGTGGCGTCTGTTTAAATCGTCGCCAAAATATCAAATAAATCATTGGTTCATTCGTTAAAAAAAGAAAGTTAACAGAAGAGATAAAACATACCGGTTGTTAAACACATCTTTATTCAAGTGCACTTATTGACTTGAACAACCCCCCCCCACCCCACCCACCCACCTCCTCGCCACAGTTTGGCGCAGTCCGGGTTTAGAGTGTTAGTGAAGTGGAACTTTCGGTTTTAAATAAAAGGTGTATTTTGTGACATGCACCCCCCCCCCAATATCAAAACGGTATTTTATTCACCTCCTCTCCAGGAGGTTAGACACAAGGTCAGGTGTAGGTTTTAATGAAAGTGTTTCTGTGGAACGAACTCGATTCGAACCCTGCACATCCAGGTCCTCGGTCCGCGTTGTTAACAAGTTAGTCACAGTGCCATTTAGGACTCAAACCAAATGCTGTTCTCCCTAACCCTAACTCTAACTTTAACTCTTATACTCTAACCCTAACTCTAACCCTAACCCTAACCCTAACCCTAACTCTAACTTTAACCCTTATACTCTAACCCTAACTCTAACCCTAACTCTAACCCTAACCCTAACCCTAACTCTAACACTAACTTTAACCCTAACCCTAACCCTAACCCTAACTCTAACTCTAACCTTAACCCTAACCCTAACTCTAACTCTAACCCTTACCCTAACCCTAACTCTAACCCTAACCCTAACTCTAACCCTAACCCTAACCCTAACCCTAACCCTAACTCTAACCCTAACCCTAACCCTAACCCTAACCCTAACTCTAACTCTAACCCTAACCCTAACCCTAACCCTAACCCTAACCCTAACTCTAACCCTAACCCTTACTCTAACCCTAACTCTAACTCTAACCCTAACCCTAACCCTAACCCTAACCCTAACCCTAACCCTAACTCTAACCCTAACCCTTACTCTAACCCTAACTCTAACCCTAACTCTAACCCTAACCCTAACCCTAATTCTAACCCTAACTCTAACTCTAACCCTAACCCTTACCCTAACTCTAACCCTAACCCTAATTCTAACCCTAACTCTAACCCTAACTCTAACCCTAACCCTCAATAATATATAAAAATGTGGATTTATTTTTAAAAACCTGCCCGACGAATAAGGGACGGGAGAAGAAAACAAATCTATTTCGAGAATGAGACGTTTTCTTTCTTTTTGTTTCCGATTTATACGTTTTTTTTTTTGCTCTTTCCTTTTATAACCTTTCAGTTTGCATTTCACTTCCGCTAACGTCTTTGGCGTTTAAAAGCTTGGCGTTAGTTTTAAATACCTGCCAATAATCTAAGGAAGAACATTTTAAAAAGCAGTCAACTGTTATGTGTGTTTTTTTCTCTAGGTCTTTAGAAATCATAATAATTTATATGACGTAGCTCTATGACTTTATTAGGTCGAAAACTAGCGAAGCATAATTTCTCCGTCATTTTTTACCTATGGTGTACAATAATGTTTGACCGATAGTGTACAATAATTTCTGACCGATGGTGTACACTAATTTTTGTACCGATGGTGTACAATAATTATTCACCGATGGTGTACACTAATTTTTGACCGTTGGTGTACACTAATTTTTCAACAATTGTGTACACTAATTTTTGACCGATGGTATACACTGATTTTTGACTGATGGTGTACACTAATTTTTGACCGATTGTGTACACTAATTTTTGACCGATGGTGTACACTAATTTTTCACCGATGGTGTACAATAATTTTTGACCGATGGTGTACACTAATTTTTGACCGATGGTGTACACTTATTTTTGATCGAGGGTGTACACTAATTTTTGATCGATGGTGTACAATAATTTTTGACCGATGGTGTACACTAATTTTTGATCGATGGTGTACAATAATTTTTGAAAAAGAGCAGAAATTATATATCTTTGATTTGCGCTTGTTAATTTTTGGTTTTAAACCGGAAAATCGTTGCCATCTTCATTTCCGTTTCCTGTTTGTCTGGCTAAAAACACATCCGGTTTCTTGTACCGAAAAACGAACATCAGTGTAGACGTTATTTACTTGCCTCCCCACGGGGTAAAAGTTAAACACACGGTCGTTTTTTGTGGGGATATGCACTCTGGATCGGACAAAAATTTCAATTGCCCCAGTCTCGAACGATTTCTCCTCCGTTGACAAAATAGATACTATACTCGGTATTTACATACTTGCCACATAATTATGGTGTGGCACAAGGCCGGAAGGTGGGGAGAGTAAGCCAGCGCCCCTAAAGAAGGGGCACACTGACCTTTTAAAAATTTCCTGGCCAGCCCCGTCAGCATTTCCCGGTCGGGGCACCTCAGGTAGTTAGCAATAAGCCAACTCCTTCCCAAAGGGGGAAGGCAATTGCTGGGAGGGTGGATCTCCTAGGACTACCCAGGATTAATACCTCAGCCTGACACATAACAGATCACCGAGTTGGCCTAGTCTCTGCCGGAGTGATTTTTTTTATGGAAATCGCTCCAGACAAGGCATGAAGCCACTTGATGCAAGGAGCTAACTAGAACGAAATATGATTATCGCAAAGACAAGAGATGCCTATCAGCCTTAGTCTTTCAAATACCAAGGCTGTAGGTAGGAAGAAAACAGTCAGCAGGAAGAGAGTTCCGCAAGCTTAGGACGAATACAATCTGATTAACTTTCTCTGACTAAACTATGTTATTAAATATTAGCTATCTCCGCACAGCGTTGTCTCATTTTTAAACTTACGGTAGATATATTCTTGAATTTAAAATAAGTTGTCCGCCTTGCCAAGTTAGATTTTTAGGTGATTATATAAAAATGTTTTTATCTGAGCAGTCGTTTGGGTAGGACAAGGCAACTTTAAAAAAATTGTTTGGCTAAGTAGGTTATTATATTGTCAATAACACAAAACAGCAATAACATATGACAATTGGCTAGGAAGAAGCAAATTATTAATTGTTCAGCTTAACTGCTATTTGGGTCGGATTTTGAAAATCCGACAAGATAACTTTATATGTAAGATAAAGTCATGGAACTAGAATTAAATTTGTTTGAAATCGTTAGTAGAATAGTTTTGCTATTGGTTGTGTTTTTTTTTCACAGCTTGGTTTTATTGCTTGAACAATCGTCACCCAACTTGTTCAAAATATCGACCATGGTCTAACGTAGAACAGATTAAATATTTGGATGTCTAGGTCAAACGGAAAAAGATGAAAGCAAAATTTTGGACGGATATCTTCTGCTCTGTTCATCGTAGAGATTCACTACTTGGCCCATATTGTAGCCAAGGAAGTCCTGCATCTTGTATGATCTAATAGAAGACACACTTTTAGTAGTCAACTTCAGGTCTGTTCATCGTAGAGATTCACTACTTGGCCCATATTGTAGCCAATGAAGTCTCACATCTTATATGATCTACTAGAAGACACATTTTTAGAAGTTAACTTCAGTTCTGTTCATCGTAGAGACTCACTACTTGGCCCATACTGTAGCCAAAGAAGTCCCGCATCTTATCTGACCTCGGAATTTTGACAAAAATGTCAAATTCCGATTTTTTTTTCAAAATTTAATGTGTGCATCCGATGCTCTTTGATAACAGTAACCACAAAATTGCAACCGGATCAGATAAATCGTTTGTAAGTTATCAACTTTTCCATGGCGTAAATCGGGATTACTTTATACAACATAGAAAAGTAAGCCCCAGATAAGCCTTTTACCCATCCTTACGTTTCCAGGCGGAAGTATGTTGTCTCACGACTGACTTACGTTCTTGTTAACCGTAAGAAAGTGTTTTTCATCTGGAATTTGTTCAATTTAAAAAAATTGAGAAAAAATAAAAATTCAAATTAAATTTCTTTCCGGAGTAAAGTATGACATAATCAGGTTGACACATCGGTCGTCGTTTGGTCACAGAAGTTAAGCGATGGTCAACCTGGTCAGTACCAGATGGGTGATCATTTGGGAATACTAGGCACTGAATGTTATCTCCCCGACCGGGATATATATATGCAAGTGGGGAGCACGTGTGAATTTGATATTCCCTAGAAACTTTCGGGCGAATACCACACCAGAATTAGGAGCAAATAGTACAATTTTTTTTCTTCTTTTCATTAATTCTGACGAGTGATACGAGTTATTTGCAAAAGGTACCGAATATTTCATTCTCATTTGAATTTCAGCTGTAACGTAATATCCGGACGTACAGTCGTACAAGCGATAAACTTGACATTAGCCATTCACGACGCAACCCACCCCGCACAAACACATTCACGACGCCCCCCCCCTACACACACACTCACACACACACACATCCATGACGCCCCCCCCCCACACACACACACATCATATAGTCTGAAACCGATTTTTTGTAGACTGATGTAATCTCATACTAAAAACACGTTTTGATAAACTCCAAATATTTGACTCGGTTATCTGTTCACACTAACGAGTCACCACGTTCCAAGGCCGAAAGGCCACTCGAGGATAAGGGTTAATGGGTTTGTTTGTTGGGCAAGCAACAAACCCCGAGTAAATGATGAATAGGGTTTGATTATTTAAGAGGACGGCACAGCAGTAATTGGTTAACATTGGATTTGAAAACGATCATGTTGTAGTCGGCCGGAAAGAAGCCCTGTGGTATTGTGTTCCACAGATGGGAAGTTCTTGGAAAGAAACCGTGTTCATGGAATTTCCGTTTACTTTTAGGTACACAAATAAAGAAAGGGAAATTCTGTACAGTGGTTGTAGCTAGACGAGTTTTGTGGTTAATGTTGTACAGGGGGGGGGGACCAGTCGACCGCCTACGATGAGAATAACGCTAAGTATAGAAATTCTAACAACGTCTCTTCTGTGAGAAAGTCGTTGTAGGGAGAGACGAGATTATCTTCACACGAATTTGAAGTCGCTTTTGTACCCTGCTTAGGCAGAAAAGGGGCTTTGAGCGGCACCTCCTCATATGTGCTAACAATACCCCACCTTAGGACGTAGCTGACCACGTAAACACTGCCTGCAAACAAGTTCGTTCATACCCCGAAAATAAAGACCAAGACAAGACAAACGGTTGAAGACAAGAAGAGGTTTATTCGCTTTGTTGTGGTTCCGAACAACTGACCAGTTGAGGGGGGGGGGACAGAGAAAGGTCGGTAACCCGACTGCTTAATCATATCTTATCTGGACATCTCTAAAACCACAAGTTCACACATGTGTGCTTCCAAACTAACTGACTTCTCTTTCTCTTTCTCTCTCTCTCTCTTTCTCTCTCTTCCTTTCTCTCTCTCTCTCTCTTTCTCTTTCTTTCTCTCTCTCTCCTATCTCTCTCTCTCTTTGGACCACGTGACCTCACATCCGCTCCTAGCACAGGTCTAGCTGACATCCGAGTACATAAAACTGACCTCAAATGAACCTTGTTTCCTGTTATTCTCAGCTAACTAAATTATACCCGCCCAATATTTAACACTCGTCTCTGCCGGCTTTATAAACTTTTTTGGAATTTTATAGCAAAGATTAGACGTTAAGAACATCCATTAAATATTTTTCATCCATTTTTTATTAACAAAATATTCAGGTTTATGATGATGATCAATATTCAGGTTTATGATGATGATGGATATCAGCTAGGAAATTACTGGAACGTGATAGCAAACATAAAAAACAATTGCTTAGTGTGAGATTCGAACCCATGATGGCATACAACATTGGAATTGAAGGCGAACGCTTTACCAACACGGCCACAGATCTAACAAAACTATTCTGTCTTTTTTAACCTACTCAAATGAGTTCGGCATAGGGGTTTTCTTTACCTCTTCGCATAGTTCTAAAATAATTCGATTGTCTAAAAAAAATGAAGAAACAGAAATATATAAATAAAATAATTCTTATTAAAGTACAAAAAATATTTCATAAATGAACATTTATGAAATATTTTTGTCCAATTTTAATAAATAAAAAAATGGGATAAAGGTTTTCTCTTCAAAATAAAAACAATTTCACGTCAAATATGATGATTTGGCGTGAAAAGTAGTTGTTCGGTCGGCTAAAGGGGAACCGTTAAAAATGTCGGAACATTTGTTTCTAATGTTATGTATACATGCTTTTAATTTTAAATAGCGAGTTTGAAAAAGATTCAAGAACTTCTAACATCGATGGGGACATCGAATCGAAGGTGTTGATTCCAAATCTGCGGTTAGTTTGACTCTTAGAGCAACTGTGTAACTGTGATGCCGCTGTAATACATACATACATACATACATACATACATACATACATACAGACATACATACATTCATACATACATACATATATACAGACATACATACAGACATACAGACATACATACAGACATACAGACATACATACATACCTACATACAGACAGACAGACAGACAGACAGACATACATACAGATATACATACATACATACAGACATACAGACAGACATACATACAGACAGACAGACAGACAGACAGACAAAAACTTTGCTTTATATATAGACTAGCAGGACCCGTGTCCCGGCGTTGCCTGGGGAAATATAACAGCCTGATTTTAATTTTTAAGTTAAATAAATAGATTCAGAAAATAAATCATTTCACTGGAAGTAATTTAAGTAATTAAAATAGGAGCCTACCCTTGAACATCCTACATAAAACTGCCCATGGCTAAAGCAAGGTGAAGTCCAGTTTAGACCAATCACTGCCAATGATTGTCCTTGGGACTTGTTAATTGTCATGGCAAAACACAATTTAACTGGGAACTGAAGCCTTTTAAATTCTATTGCAGAATCCGACGGAATAATGGGTATTCTGGGAAGGGATGTCAGTTTGCTCCTTGCCACACCAGTTAGTATTACAGCTTCTATCACATAAGGTTTCATGCGTTTAACACACAGTCTCGTTCCATTACATAGACTTGGAACATCAAGATTCCGGAGTATCATAATTGGGCATCCAGCTTTCAGCTTTAATTTGTGTGTTGGCATACCAAGCAATTCTAATGAATTTAAAAATTCTGTAGGGTATTGTACAGCCTGGTCGTCATCGAGAGAAGAATCCACAGAAGTGAAATTTTGTTCATCACCTGGAATTTCATCAAGCAGTTGTTGATTGATGACATGTACCATGTCATATTTAGTAGCTAGAATTGCTCTCTCCGTTAGCCATTCAGGATGCACATAGTTTTCGGCTATATTTGGATAAACTTTGCTACTAAGTTCTGTGAGTGATGAAACAATTGAGCCAATACCTGGAGTAATAACAATCGTGCCATTGTTGGTTGTTGCAAGCTTGCCATCACCTATTTTTAGGAGTAGGGAGACAAACTCACCAGCCATTGGGTCACTATTGAGATGTACACGCATGTTTGTAAATAACGTTACAGTCTTAATGTACTTCCACAAATATGACAATTTAATGCAAGCATTAAGCTTGTCAGCGGGACTTCCACATGGAACAATAGGAAGCGTTTGTCGGAAGTCACCTGATAATAAAAGTGTTATGCCGCAATGTTTTATCTAGAGCCTCGAACGCTTGTTTATGTGCCATTGTACATTCATCCCATACGATCAAGGAACAATTCTGTAAAACTTTAGCTGGATCTGATCCTCTTTCTATTTGACAAATTGGATCAGCATCTTTTGTTAAGGATAATGGCAACTTAAATGTGGAGTGAGCTTTCCTACCACCAGGAAGAAGAGTGGTTGCAATATGAATTTGCTCATTATTTAGTTGTGCGATACCATCTCGAACAATTGATGCTTGCTCATGAGTTTGATAACTAATTTCACGCGTCCATGCAGTAATGACCGGATGTGTATTAGATCGATTAGGTGAGGTAAGACCCAATTTTGTCAGTGTTTTACCATTCATCCTATAAGTCATAGTTTCTATATGTACTAAAGCCATACTGAAGATGTCGTCCGAAAGTGTTATATCAACTTGAGGCTGTTGATTGCGTTTCCTAAGAAGGAAATCTTCCGTAAAAGCTTCTTTGTGTACATCCCAAAGTCGATTTGGATGAGACACTGCACATGATCGCAAACAAATGTCTCAAATTGTTTGCAGAATCAGATATAGATGCTTCCTGTAGTGTAGCATCCCAGTGGTTATCATCTTCAAGTAGTCCCGGTGCACTACATGCATCCCTGAATGTAGTCATAACTTGCCCATTGATCGTTTTTAGGTCATTAGAGCTCTGTGTACCTCTAACATTGTGTAGAAGCAGTCTCAAACAGAAGCAGTGAAATTGATTTGGATGCACGGTGCATACCCTGGCCAAAACTTGTGTTTTATTAACGCACGGATAGCCTGGAACTGGCTTACCCTGTAATCGTTGCTTGAATACCTTAGTTTTTGTGTCCCATGTATAATAAAGTGGAACTTCTGAGTACAAAAGTGTACATGCCAAAAAATCTGTTTGACACAATTTGAAGAAAGCTGTTAGAGTGGTTGAAGGTGGATTTGCAACTCTATCTGCCGCAGTACTTTCAGTAAAGTATATCCGCTGTCCATTTTCTAGATGAACTGATAGGTGAATAACTGGGGGATGATATACATGTATGTGAACGTTAAGTATTCTCCAAATGGTTTCATTTGTTGATATGTAACGTCCCGTATCGTATCTCTTAACTTCATCATGAGCATTACTTTCAATTGTGAAGGTATCTTGATCACTACTTTTATTTACATATTTACAAATGTATTTTATTGATTTCACGCTGTTGCAATATTCAACATTGATATGTGCATTAAAAATCTTACAAAGCAGTTTATTATGTGGTACAACGCATCGGTTGTCTACAGGAACTGTTATGTTGCCAGGTAGGGTAACTGTCATCTCAAAACCTCCAGCTAAAGGAGATAGTCGTCGATATTGTGGGTAGCCATTTGTATCCGATTGAGTTTCACTCAAGAAGTGTCTGGGATATCTCTTACTGCAGTGTCCATCTTTGAGACAGAGTGAACATCTGTTTATGTTTCCACATGGTCCATGAATCATATGGTGCCTAATGATATCATGTAAAAGCGGATCTGCTACTGGATCCGGAATTTCCACACTGATAACTAAAGCTGTGTCAGAGGATCTCAATTTTTGTTGCACCTCCATTATGCTCCATCGCCATCTGAAATTGTTGGATATATACATTTTCTCTGTGAAGCATGCTTTGCAATGCAAGAACAATCTCTAATTTAGTGTTTGAGAAAGAGTTATATCTAATCGCCCCATACATTTGCTCGCCAGAAGGTGAATCGTAACATAAAACGGCAGCACTTTTCACGGCCACTATCGTCCGCCACCAGGCATTTGGCTCATGTGACTCAATCGCAGTCATTTAAAAATAGAGAATAGTCTTTATTATTATAAATAATCATGATTTTAATGGGGCTCTGTAGGCCTATTTACTTAATCGCTGAGATTTCAATTTCCCCCCCCCCAACATTGGATTAAAAAAAATGTATCTATTCTGTTTGTGTATGTTTTAGTAATTTTATCAAAATATTTAACGTTGAGGGAAGTTTTCACAAGGAAGCAATTGTTAGTGTAATTTATTTAATAATAATTTATAAAAATAATATTTATTTTTATTGTATGAAATAAACTGTATCAAAATAGTGAACAGTTAGTTTGAAAATAAAAAGTTATCATTTAAATGAATAGCCATTAAAAGAATGGGAAAAATACGTGCGAAGGAAGAAGTAGGTAATGTCATTTGGCTAATCTATAACCTTTTTTTTTCCGAACGTATTACGTTGGGTTAAATTCTGTAGAAGTAAAGTTTTTTGTTTTTTTTTAGTAAGTAAAAACGTAATTTTTTTATCTTACTTTTTATAGTTGAAATTTGTCATTGTTGTTATTATGTAATCGCTGTCCTTTAAGTGTAAGAATGAGAAAAACGTAAAGGAAAAATGTATGTATTCGGTTTGTTTATGTTTTGTTTATTTTCTCAAAGTATTTAACGGTTAGGGAACTTTTCCCAAAGAAGCAAATATTATTGTATTTTAGTTAGTAATAATTTATAAAAATATTTTTTTATTTTTTATTGTACGAATTAAAAGTTTCTCCAAATAGTCAACAGTTATTTTTGGAAATGAAAAGTTATCATTTAAATGAATAGACAGTAAAAGAATGGGAAGAATCCGTGCGAAGCAAGAATTAGGGAATGTTATTTGGTTATTCTGTAACCGTGTTTTTCATCTTAACGTAATCCGTTGGTTTTTTTTTTCGTAAAATATTACGGTGGGTCAAAATCTGTAGAAGTAAATTGATTTGTTTTGTTTTAGTAAGGAAAACGTATTTTTTTGTATTTGATTTTTTAGAGATGAAATGTTATGTATTTGTTATGTAATTGGTGTCGTTTATGTAAGGTAATGTGAAAAACGTAAAGAATAAATGTATGTAATCGGTTTGTTTATGTTTTAAAAATGTATCTATTCGGTTTGTTTATGTTTTGTTTATTTACTCAAAGTATTTAACGGTTAGGGAACTTTTCCCAAAAAAGCAATTGTTATTGTATTTTAGTTAGTAATAATTTATAAAAATAATATTTGTTTGTTTTTTATTGTACGAATTAAAAGTTTCTCCAAATAGTCAACAGTTATTTGTGGAAATGAAAAGTTATCATTTAAATGAATAGACATTAAAAGAATGGGAAGAATCCGTGTGAAGCAAGAATTAGGGAATGTTATTCGGTTATTCTGTAACCGTGTTTTTTTCTTAACGTAATCCGTTGTTTTTTTTTTTTCGTAAAGTATTACGGTGGGTCAAAATCTGTAGAAGTAAATTTATTTGTTTTGTTTTAATAAGGAAAACGTAATCTTTTTTATTTTATTTTTTAGAGATGAAATGTTATGTATTTGTTATTATGTAATTGGTGTCGGTTATGTAAGGTAATGTGAAAAACGTAAAGAATAAATGTATGTAATCGGTTTGTTTATGTTTTGTTTATTTTCTCAAAGTATGTAACGGTTAGGGAACTTGTCCCAAAAAAAGCAATTGTTATTGTATTTTATTTAGTAATAATTTATAAAAGTAATAATTGTTTTTTTATTGTAGGAATTAAAAATTCCTCAGAATAGTGAACAGTTATTTTTTAAATGTTTAGGTATAATTTAAATGAATAGCCATTAGAAGAATGGGTAAAATCAGGTTTTTTTTCTTAACGTATTCTGTTGGTTCAAATTCTGTAGAAGTTTTTGTTTTTAAGTAAGGAAAACGTAATGTTGTTTATGTTAGATGTATAATGTAAATAGCAGAACATGAACGGCGTATTACCTAAAGTAGTTGTAGATCGGTAAGGGAAATCGGCATAACTGTTTAAGCGTAGTGAATGAGGCAGGCGTTTCGTGAACTGTATACGTTGTTCGGGGCTGAGAGTATGAGATTGCGTAAGCGTATTTAACGGAAGTGACGTAGGCACATGTATTGAAGGGAGCGTCTGTTATATTTTCTATGCAACGTATGTTACTGTGTTGTAATGTGAAGACGAACGTAACATAAATAATAAGGGTGTAAAATGTGTAAAGTATCCTTTGTGTAGTTGTGACCGGTGTAGACTGGTAGCGTGGGAGGAGTAAAATGTTAGAGGGAAATGTTCTTGCTACTACCTGTATGGTGTCTGTTTTGGGGAGAGTGACTGATGGAGGAACGAAAGTAGTAATTTGCCCGAGGTGGATGTAAGAGTGTAGAGTTTGCTAAGAACACGCCTGAGCGAATAAACTTGATGTTGTAGTGATTGTAGTAACCTATTGAGTTCGAGTTTATTTTCCTATTCGACGCGAAGGTACAGGGGGAAAAAACGTCTTTACTTTATATATAAGATGTCAATTTAATTATGAAAGAATAAATAGAACACCGCTGTCTCTCTACTCTTCTGTGACCATTTGGGATCAAGGGTCACGATAAAAAAAAGTTATGTGAAGACTTTTTAGTAACGAAAACGTTATACTTAAAGAGAGAGAGAGAGAGAGAGAGAGAGAGAGAGAAAGCGAAAGAGATAAAGAGAGAAAGAGAGAGAGAAAGAAAGAGAGAGAGAAAGAAAGAGAAAGAGAGAAAGAGAGAAAGAGAGAAAGAGAGAGTAAGAGAGAAAGAGAGAGAAATCGAGAGAGAAAGAAAGAGAGAGAGAGAAAGAGAGAGGAAGAGAGAGAGAGAGAAAGAGAGAGAGAGAGAAAGAAAGAGAGAGAGAGTGAGAGAAAGAAAGAGAGAGTGAGAGAGAGAGTGGGAGAGAGAAAGAAAGAGAGAGAGAAAGAGAGAGAGAGTGCGTGAGAGAAAGAGAAAGAGATGAGTGAAAATAGAGGGAGAAAGATAATCTCTCCTCCCCTTCAATCGCACACACAGTAAACATGTGGTGACATACAATGACCGTATGTTCACTTCGCGTTGTTAAAAAATAAAGTGTATAAAATGGGTTTTGCGCCTAGGGATCGACGCAGAATACCCTGTAAAAATATTAATAACTATAAAATGCTTGTAATTTTACCCAATCAAAAGCGTACATGCTGAGATATAAAATTGTATTCTCGGGGGGGGGGTCGATTTTGATGCTATGAAATGTCTACAGAAATCCGAAGCAATCAGTGGAGATTTCACAGCTATGGCGCCAGGCGTATCTGTTCGCCCGGCACTTCCAACTGCATCCACTCACACAGAAATCCTGGTGTGACCCTTCAAAGAACCCTCGTCGTTCACAGCTCCTTAATTCGTAAACTCAAATCCTAAGGATAATTAAGTATCAAATACAGTGTAGCCAATTTAGCAGTTTTCCCGCTAGATCTGGCGATTTTGTTTAGAATGTGGCTCGTAAAATTTAGTATCAAATACAGTGTAGCCAATTTAGCAGGTTTCCCGCTAGATCTGGCGATTTTGTTTAGAATGTGGCTCGTAAAATTAAGTATCAAATACAGTGTAGCCAATTTAGCAGGGTTCCCGCTAGATCTGGCGATTTTGTTTAGAATGTGGCTCGTAAAATTAAGTATCAAATACAGTGTAGCCAATTTAGCAGGGTTCCCGCTAGATCTGGCGATTTTGTTTAGAATGTGGCTCGTAAAATTATCAAATACAGTGTAGCTAATTTAGCAGGTTTCCCGCTAGATTTGGCGATTTTGTTTAGAATTTGGCTCTTAAAATTAAGTATCAAATACAGTGTAGCCAATTTAGCAGTTTTCCCGCTAGATCTGGCGATTTTGTTTAGAATTTAGCTCGTAAAATTACGATCTAGCGGCTGTCGGCTTTTTTTTCTGTAAAATGTAGGGATTTTGTATTCCACTCACACAAGTGCAATTCCATATTTCAATAATCCTATTTTCCGTCTTCATTTCCTAGCTAGTCATTATATGAAACGCTTTCTTAAGTATATTCCATACATGATATATGCAGAACCATAGTAGCTGTACATTTCAATAAAAACAATTTAATTCTAAAATATCCACGCGATACCTCGACCCTATAAACCCTAACCCTAACAACCTGACATGAGGATACTTCATCCTACAAGTAATCCCTGAACAAATATTAAAAATAACACAATGCTGCATGTTTAGTCAGGTGCATAGATGCATTTTGCAGACGGCAGACTTGCAATAGGAGAAATATTTAGCTAAGAGGAAATACCAGCCAAGAAATTCATTGGCGTCTTTGAAATAATGCCTTCTTTGATATGAGGGTTTATGCTGAGAAATCAAATCACTTGAATATCTACAGAATTAATGTCCAACCCAGATAATAGACAACCTGGTCGGTAAATTTTTATGTCCAGTGATAAAAAGGGCCATCATTTTAACGTGGTTTTGTTGTGTGGCCATCAATATATATTTAGCTGAGAGATATAAGTGACTTGTTCTGATCATGAAAGAGCCATTCTTTTCAACTGCAACAAAACATGGATCTGAGCATTGGTGGTGAAAGGAGGGAATTTTTATGTCCAGTGATAAAAAGGGCCATCATTTTCACGTGGTTTTGTTGTGTGGCCATCAATATATATATATTTATTTTTAGAAAAACGGTGAGATGTTAGTTTGGTCTCCATAGGTCTGAGAAACAGAGGAGCTTTTGGTGCCATTAAGCGAAGAGACTATTGGTGTTTGGTGGGAAGAGATGTTTGTTCGGATTGCAAATCTGTCGTTCGGTAGTGAAAGCAAGTACCATTGTGACCTCTCGAAATAAACCATTGCTCCTTGTTTGAAACTTAATGGGAATCCGGTCTATAGAAATCTTGCCGCAATTAAGAAAATGGACTCCAAAGAAACCGGAAGTTTGGAAGTCAATTTCTAAAATCCGTCCAACATGTCGGCATGTAAAACGGACGTTATACCGAATATGATGATGATGATGATGATGATGGTGATTTTGTTTGGAAGGAAAATCCTTTCGTAACAGCAGTGACCGAAACCAGAGAGAATGGAGGCTAAGCTTAGAAGTAGAGACTCTAATGACGGAATCCCAACGACACACACACACATACCTGTGTTCAACAAGTTTTGTGTCCAATGTATATATCAGTGTTGATGGTTGTTTACCATTATGCAAATTTTAAACTATGGCTCGCGTCCGCTCGGCGACCTACAATGCTAGAATCAATGCGGTCAGAATAAGATTAAGAAAACCCACTTTTGGGGGTCGGCGTGCAGGTTAGTTAGCGTTATACATTTGGTGCCGTGACCAGTGTGGAAATTAAGCACCGAATTCGGACAAAAACAACGAGCGGACGACCAAAGCATATGCAGTGAATGAACACAACCACAAGTTCACAATGTTGCAAAACATATCGTAATAAATATTAACGTGTGAGTTATGTTAATTTATTTTCATACTTTTGAGTAAACAACTGCACGTATATTATATAATGGTGTATTTGAGAATAAGCATTCATTTTAAATGGTGGAAAAAGGTGGTTTTTTGGGGGGGTTTTGTTAACATAGTTCACCTCAAACAAAGCAGACCGCCACTGTAGACATGAGGGCTACTGAGAAAAAAATGTGACTTTTTTTTGGGGGGGGGGTCAACCTAAATTAGGAACTGCGAAGCGAGATGTCTGTTTACATTAGTTTTAAATTTCTGCATGTCAGTACCGTCAGGAAAACAGGGAGCAGGGAGGGAGTTCCAGACTCCAGCAGCACGAGGAAAGAAGCTTTTGGAGTAGAAAGCTCTTCGGCATCTGTGGACCTCCTCAGTGTATGGATGGGATTTTGGCAGATTGTCGGGTTGGTCTAGTGAATTTACGTCGTGGGGGTACCAGAGCAGCAATTTCATCAGAGCACAATCCATTGAAGTACTTGTAAAACAGGCGATGGGACAGGGGCTGGGGCAAAAGTCGCCAGGAGAGCTGGCTTGGATATTAATTCCGAGAAATTTGTGGTGGACAGTAAAAAATGTGTGTGCGAATGGAAAACGAAAGGGTCCCAAAACAAATTCTATCTTCTCCGTTGGTAATGTGACAGCAGAATCGGGGTATATCTAAACGTAGACACAAGAATAACAAAAAAATCTCAGCAATCTTCAGATCCTAACAGATGGATGGTTCCACCTGGCAAAAAAAAACAGAAAATACCAGCAGATCAACGATTCATAGCAGATCACCCAGAATCGTTAATCACAGATCAACTAAATATTCGAACAAGTCATCTATCCAGCTTCAACAAACCTGCTTCCTTCCAAGATTTATGATAATAGTGTGTACAAATTTCAAAAAGGTATTGAAAAAGTAATGAGATCGTATTTATTTTGAAGTTGGTAAATCTTATTAAAAAATTGAACTTTGATCATTTTCCCGAATTTTCTATCTCATTTTTATTATTTATTTTTATTATTTTTCTTTTATTATTTATTTTAATTTATTTTTATTATATCAGTTTTATATATTTTTTATTATTTATTTGAATTATTTATTACTTATTTATTTTCATATTATTTTTATTATTTATTTTTATTATTTATTTTTATTATATTAATTTTATTATCTATTTTTTAAATATTTTTAAAATTATTTATTTTCATTGTATTATTTTAATTTTTTTTATTATTTATTATATTATTTTTATTATTTTTTAATTATATTATTTTTATTATATATTTCATTATATTATTTTTTATTATTTATTGTACTATTTTTATCATTTATTTTCATTATATTATTTTCATTTGGTTATTTAAATTATTTATTTTTATTAAATTACTTTTATTGTATTATTTCTATTATTTTTCTTTTATTATTTATTTTTATTTATTATTTTCATTATTCATTTTTTTTTTATTACTTATTTACATGATATATTTTTATTATTTATTTTTATTATATTATTATTTTTATTATTATTTATTTTTATTGTATTATTTTTATTATTTATTTTCATTAAATTATTTTTATTATATTATTTCTATTATTTTTGTTTTTTTAATTTTATTATTTATTACTTATTTATTTTGATTATTTTTATTATATTATTTATTTTTATTATTTATTTTGATATTAATAATTTTTATCATTTATTTTTATTATATTATTTTTATTATTTATTATTTATTTTTATTTTATTATTATTTTTCTTTTATTATTTATTTTAATTATATTATTTTTATTTTTTATTATATTATTATTTATTTTAATTATATTATTTTTATTATATTATTTTTATTATTTTTCTTTCATTATTTATTTTTCTTATATTATTTATTACTTATTTTTATTATTTATTTTTTATTATTTTTATTTTATTATTTGTTTTTATTATTTATTTTGATATTAATTATTTTTATTATTTATTTTTATTATTTATTCTTATTATTTAGTTTTTTAAATTATTATTTTTCTTTTATTATTTATTTTAATTATATTATGTTTATTATTTATTTTAATTAGATTATTTTTCTTGTATTATTTTTTTTATTATTTTTCTTTTATTATTTATTTTCTTATATTACTTATTATTTATTTTTATAATTTATTTTTATTTTAAATTATTTATTTTTATTATGTTATTTATTTTAATTATTTATTTTGATATAATTTTTATTATATGATTGTTTCTTTTATTATTTATTTTTATTATTTTTCTTTTATTATTTTTAGTTATTACTTATTATATTATTTTTTATTATTAATTTTTATTACATTATGTTTATTATTTATTTTTATATTATTTCTATTATTTTTGTTTTTTTATTATTCATTTTTATTTCATTATTTATTAATTATTTTTATTATATTATTTATTTTGATTATTTAATTTGATATTAATTTTATTATTTATTTTTATCATTTATAATTATATTATTTATTTTAATTATATTATTTTTATATTATTTTTATTTATTTTTCTTATATTATTTATTACTTATTTTAATTATTTATTTTTATTATTTATTTTGATATTATTATTTTTTCTTTTATTATTACTTATTTTATATGATTTTTTTTTAATTTTTATTATATTATTTTCATTATTTATTTTATATTATTTATTACTTATTTTAATTATTCTACTTTTATTAATTATTTTTATTATATTATTTATATTCATATTATTTTTATTATATTATTATTTTTCTTTCATTATTAATTTTTAGTATATTATTTTTTATATTTATTACTAATTTATATTAATTTCTATTATATTATTTTTCTTTTATTATTTATTTTATGATTTTTTAAATTATTTATTTTTATTATACTATTTTATTATCTATTATTTATTTTTATTATACTATTTTTATTATCTATTACTTATTATTATTAATTTTTATATTTTTATTATTAATTTCTATTATATTATTTTTATTATTTTTCTTTTATTTATTTTATTATTTTTTTTAAATTATTTATTTTTATATTATTTTTAACATTCATTTTTATTATACTATTTTATTATTTATTTTTGTTATAGTTTTTTATTATCTATCTGAATCATATTAATTTTATTATTTATTTTATTATTATTATTATTATATTATTTTTATTATATTATTTTTATGGTATTATTTTTCTTTTATTATTCATTTTTATATAATTTTTATTATTGTTCTTTTATTATTTTTCTTTTATTATTTATTTTTGTTATAGTTTTTTTTATTATCTATCTGTATCATATTATTTTTATTATTTATTTTATTATATTATTTTTATTATATTATTTTTATGATATTATTTTTCTTTTCTTATTTATTTTTATATTATTTTTATTATTGTTCTTTCATTATTTTTATTATTTTTCTTTTATTATTTATTTTTATTATTTATTCATCTGTTAAAAAACTCACATTTTAGTCCATTTTTCAAATCTCGAAATCGCTTTCCATATTTGATACTCAATCGTTTATATGCGTGTAGACCATACCTCAGCATTCTCTGGTAGAGCCGCTTCAGGCGATTAGCAATAGATGGATGAGAACTCAGATGTGGACAATGTATATTGGGATGGCGAAGCTACTAGTTGTTGAAATGTTTTGTTATCTTGGTGATACCATTGGAGCACCGGGTGGAGCAGGTGCTAGTGTGAAAGCTAGAATTAGGAGTGTGACTTTTGCCATTACTAACCAGCACAGCGTTTCCGTTGTCAACTAAATGAAACGTCTATCAGTCATGGGTACGTAGTGTCATCATCATACTCAGTTTAACGTCTGTTCGTTTTACATGCTGGCATGTGTTGGACGGCTTTTACAAATTGACTTCCAATCTAACCAATCTCTGTCAGGTCTTTATTAATCCCTTTTATCTCTCTAGTCAATCTTTATCACTTCCTCCCGTATCTTCCTTGGCCTGCCCCTGTGGGCTGCCCCTGCTACCTAAATTGTTCTACATCTAACTTGGGAACTCATTAATTATTTCAACGTGGCCATACCATCAAAGTCTCCTGTTCTGCACACATCTCCCTATACTGTCCAGATTTAATCTTCTTCTGAGGTCATCAGATTTAAGCCTGTCTTCAAGACTCCTGTTACACATCCACTGTATCATTCTTATATAATTTCTCTCCGTGCAACACATGTCCTCAACCTTCACTGGCCAGGTTTCACTTCCATGCATCATCACACTGCGTACACATGGTTGATAGACGTTTCCCCTTGGTCGACGGAGGTAACACTCTGCTGGTTAGTAATGGCAAAACCCCCTGATTTTAGCTATCACTCTAGCACCTTCTTCACCATGTGTCACAAAGTAACAAGATTTCTAAACAACCTCAATAACTTCACCATTCACATATTTTACTGCATATCTGAAGTCGCATTCGCCCCTGTTGTTTTAGTTCTTGTACGGAAACTGATTGTACTCTCAACCTACCTGCAATTCCACTGCACCTCCTGTGCACCCGATGCTTACAAGTACGACGGAAAATTGAGTTGCATCCAACTACCGTACCACAAATTGAGCATCGGAATTTTCCTCTTTCCAGGGGATTTCCAACACTACAACTACTGATCTTGGTGACATTCACTCACAAGTCTTTAATTTCCATAGAATTCCTCCAAGTTTTGAACTTGAAAAGTAAACTTTCCATTGTTTCACAGTTAAGTACTAAGTCATCAGAATCTCTTCTGGACAACTGGTGTGGAACTCTCCGGACAATGCCCCGAAGACACAGTTGAAAAGCAACGTACTCACTAGGGAGCCTTGATGCACTCCCACCTTAACATTTAAGTTTTAACTGAATGTGCTATATGTATGATTATGGAAGTGAAACCTGGCCAGTGGGAGTTGAATACATGCTTGTTTGGAGAGAAATGATACGATGGATGTGTAATGCGAGTCTTAAAGACAGGCTTAGATCTGATGACCTCAGAGGAAGATTAAATCTGGACAGTATCGGAAGATCAAGTGTTAGCCTCAGGAAGGGACCCTTTGATTTCTGAGAACTACGACTGAAGTAAAATTTAAAAAAAACCTAGTCAATTTTCATGTTAATGGCACTAATAACAAACTGCATTATTGATTTGTAGGCATTAAAGTTTGCTACAAAGTTTTATTTGTGAACAGCACAGACCCCTAATACTTGACTTTTCCCTTTTAAACTTTAATTCAGGACAGAAATGACTTCAGCAGTTTAAAATCCAAAAGCAAAAGATTTGCAGAGTGGTTATACCTTTTCTGGGTTGGTGTTTTCGACTCGTCTCGAGCACTATGCGATATGAAAAATAGTCTTTCAATGACCGTTCGTGCGTGATGAAGCGGCACATCTTCTCTAATATGCACAGGCAATCTTTGTTTTTGTTTTTTAGGGGTTGAATTGATAAGATTCCTAAGGTGTCATAAGAAACAAATCAACACTTCATGGGTCATTCCATGCGGAACATTTTTTTTTGATCTCCAGGTTTTAAAATTTTCTTTTTATAACTAAGAGAGTAATTCATTCCTGGAACAAGTTGTCGGATCACGTCAAGAATGTAATTGTTTCAGAATTTTTGAGATGAGGATTGAAAATTTTGGGTTATTGGGATTATTCAGACTGCTATTCTCATAAAATTATTTCGAGCTTTTCAAGTTTATTCAAATACGGCCGATCTAGAAGAGGAAACCGTTACTACAAATTCTGCTATTCCACGGGTAGCAGTACTTCCAGTTGCACTCACCAACAAACTGATGATCTGGCTCTGAAAACAGCATGTGACTGACGTCCAACGTTCACAGCTAGACGTGATATATTCAGACTTGAACCCTAACCCTTGCTATTCCACGGGTAGCAGTACTTCCAGTTGTACTCACGAACAAACTGATGATCTGGCTCTGAAAACAGCATGTGACTGACGTCCAACGTTCAGAGCTAGACGTGATATATTCAGACTTGAACCCTAACCCTTGCTATTCCACGGGTAGCAGTAGTTTCAGTTGCACTCACCAACAAACTGATGATCTGGCTCTGAAAACAGCATGTGACTGACGTCCAACGTTCAGAGCTAGACGTGATATATTAAGACTTGAACCCTAACCCTTGCTATTCCACGGAAAGCAATACTTCCAGTTGCACTCACCAACAAACTGATTATCTGGCTCTGAAAACAGCATGTGACTGACGTCCAACGTTCAGAGCTAGACGTGATATATTCAGACTTGAACCCTAACCCTTGCTATTCAACGGGTAGCAGTACTTCCAGTTGCACTCACCAACAAACTGATTATCTGGCTCTGAAAACAGCATGTGACTGACGTGCAACGTTCAGAGCTAGACGTGATATATTCAGACTTAAACCCTAACCCTTGCTATTCCACGGGTAGCAGTACTTCCAGTTGCACTCACCAACAAACTGATGATCTGGCTCTGAAAACAGCATGTGACTGACGTCCAACATTCAGAGCTAGACGTGATATATTCAGATTGAACCCTAACCCTTGCTATTCCACGGGTAGCAGTACTTCCAGTTGCACTCACCAACAAACTGATGATCTGGCTCTGAAAACAGCATGTGACTGACGTCCAACATTCAGAGCTAGACGTGATATATTTAGACTTGAACCCTAACCCTTGCTATTCCACGGGTAGCAGTACTTCCAGTTGCACTAACCAACAAACTGATGATCTGGCTCTGAAAACAGCATGTGACTGACGTCCAACGTTCAGAGCTAGACGTGATATATTCACACTTGTACCCTAACCCTTGCTATTCCACGGGTAGCAGTAGTTTCAGTTGCACTCACCAACAAACTGATGATCTGGCTCTGAAAACAGCATGTGACTGACGTCCAACGTTCAGAGCTAGACGTGATATATTCAGACTTAGACCGTAACCCTTGCTATTCCACGGGTAGCAGTACTTCCAGTTGCACTCACAAACAAACTGATGATCTGGCTCTGAAAACAGCATGTGACTGACGTCCAACGTTCAGAGCTAGACGTGATATATTCAGACTTGAACCCTAACCCTTGCTATTCCACGGGTAGCAGTAGTTTCAGTTGCACTCACCAACAAACTGATGATCTGGCTCTGGAAACAGCATGTGACTGACGTCCAACGTTCAGAGCTAGACGTGATATATTCAGACTTGAACCCTAACCCTTGCTATTCCACGGGTAGCAGTAGTTTCAGTTGCACTCACCAACAAACTGATGATCTGGCTCTGAAAACAGCATGTGACTGACGTCCAACGTTCAGAGCTAGACGTGATATATTCAGACTTGAACCTTAACCCTTGCTATTCTACGGGTAGCAGTACTTCCAGTTGCACTCACCAACAAACTGATGATCTGGCTCTGAAAACAGCATGTTACTGACGTCCAACGTTCAGAGCTAGACGTGATATATTCAGACTTGAACCTTAACCCTTGCTATTCTACGGGTAGCAGTACTTCCAGTTGCACTCACCAACAAACTGATGATCTGGCTCTGAAAACAGCATGTTACTGACGTCCAACGTTCAGAGCTAGACGTGATATATTCAGACTTGAACCCTAACCCTTGCTATTCCACGGGTAGCAGTAGTTTCAGTTGCACTCACCAACAAACTGATGATCTGGCTCTGAAAACAGCATGTGACTGACGTCCAACGTTCAGAGCTAGACGTGATATATTCAGACTTGAACCTTAACCCTTGCTATTCTACGGGTAGCAGTACTTCCAGTTGCACTCACCAACAAACTGATGATCTGGCTCTGAAAACAGCATGTTACTGACGTCCAACGTTCAGAGCTAGACGTGATATATTCAGACTTGAACCTTAACCCTTGCTATTCTACGGGTAGCAGTACTTCCAGTTGCACTCACCAACAAACTGATGATCTGGCTCTGAAAACAGCATGTTACTGACGTCCAACGTTCAGAGCTAGACGTGATATATTCAGACTTGAACCTTAACCCTTGCTATTCTACGGGTAGCAGTACTTCCAGTTGCACTCACCAACAAACTGATGATCTGGCTCTGAAAACAGCATGTGACTGACGTCCAACGTTCAGAGCTAGACGTGATATATTAAGACTTGAACCCTAACCCTTGCTATTCCACGGGTAGCAGTACTTCCAGTTGCACTCACCAACAAACTGATGATCTGGCTCTGAAAACAGCATGTGACTGACGTCCAACGTTCAGAGCTAGACGTGATATATTCAGATTGAACCCTAACCCTTGCTATTCCACGGGTAGCAGTAGTTTCAGTTGCACTCACCAACAAACTGATGATCTGGCTCTGAAAACAGCATGTTACTGACGTCCAACGTTCAGAGCTAGACGTGATATATTCAGACTTGAACCTTAACCCTTGCTATTCTACGGGTAGCAGTACTTCCAGTTGCACTCACCAACAAACTGATGATCTGGCTCTGAAAACAGCATGTTACTGACGTCCAACGTTCAGAGCTAGACGTGATATATTCAGACTTGAACCTTAACCCTTGCTATTCTACGGGTAGCAGTACTTCCAGTTGCACTCACCAACAAACTGATGATCTGGCTCTGAAAACAGCATGTGACTGACGTCCAACGTTCAGAGCTAGACGTGATATATTCAGACTTGAACCCTAACCCTTGCTATTCCACGGGCAGCAATACTTCCAGTTGCACTCACCAACAAACTGATTATCTGGCTCTGAAAACAGCATGTGACTGACGTCCAGCGTTCAGAGCTAGACGTGATATATTCAGACTTAAACCCTAACCCTTGCTATTCCACGGGTAGCAGTACTTCCAGTTGCACTCACCAACAAACTGATGATCTGGCTCTGAAAACAGCATGTGACTGACGTCCAACGTTCAGAGCTAGACGTGATATATTCAGACTGAACCCTAACCCTTGCTATTCCACGTGTAGCAGTACTTCCAGTTGCACTCACCAACAAACTGATGATCTGGCTCTGAAAACAGCATGTGACTGACGTCCAACGTTCAGAGCTAGACGTGATATATTCAGATTGAACCCTAACCCTTGCTATTCCACGGGTAGCAGTACTTCCAGTTGCACTCACCAACAAACTGATTATCTGGCTCTGAAAACAGCATGTGACTGACGTCCAACGTTCAGAGCTAGACGTGATATATTCAGACTTGAACCTTAACCCTTGCTATTCTACGGGTAGCAGTACTTCCAGTTGCACTCACCAACAAACTGATGATCTGGCTCTGAAAACAGCATGTGACTGACGTCCAACGTTCAGAGCTAGACGTGATATATTCAGACTTGAACCTTAACCCTTGCTATTCTACGGGTAGCAGTACTTCCAGTTGCACTCACCAACAAACTGATGATCTGGCTCTGAAAACAGCATGTGACTGACGTCCAACGTTCAGAGCTAGACGTGATATATTCAGACTTGAACCCTAACCCTTGCTATTCCACGGGTAGCAGTAGTTTCAGTTGCACTCACCAACAAACTGATGATCTGGCTCTGAAAACAGCATGTTACTGACGTCCAACGTTCATAGCTAGACGTGATATATTCAGACTTGAACCTTAACCCTTGCTATTCTACGGGTAGCAGTACTTCCAGTCGCACTCACCAACAAACTGATGATCTGGCTCTGAAAACAGCATGTTACTGACGTCCAACGTTCAGAGCTAGACGTGATATATTCAGACTTGAACCTTAACCCTTGCTATTCTACGGGTAGCAGTACTTCCAGTTGCACTCACCAACAAACTGATGATCTGGCTCTGAAAACAGCATGTAACTGACGTCCAACGTTCAGAGCTAGACGTGATATATTCAGACTTGAACCTTAACCCTTGCTATTCCACGGGTAGCAGTACTTCCAGTTGCACTCACCAACAAACTGATTATCTGGCTCTGAAAACAGCATGTGACTGACGTCCAACGTTCAGAGCTAGACGTGATATATTCAGACTTGAACCCTAACCCTTGCTATTCCACGGGTAGCAGTACTTCCAGTTGCACTCACCAACAAACTGATGATCTGGCTCTGAAAACAGCATGTGACTGACGTCCAACGTTCAGAGCTAGACGTGATATATTCAGATTGAACCCTAACCCTTGCTATTCCACGGGTAGCAGTACTTCCAGTTGCACTCACCAACAAACTGATGATCTGGCTCTGAAAACAGCATGTGACTGACGTCCAACATTCAGAGCTAGACGTGATATATTAAGACTTGAACCCTAACCCTTGCTATTCCACGGGTAGCAGTACTTCCAGTTGCACTAACCAACAAACTGATGATCTGGCTCTGAAAACAGCATGTGACTGACGTCCAACGTTCAGAGCTAGACGTGATATATTCAGACTTGAACCCTAACCCTTGCTATTCCACGGGTAGCAGTACTTCCAGTTGCACTCACCAACAAACTGATGATCTGGCTCTGAAAACAGCATGTGACTGACGTCCAACGTTCAGAGCTAGACGTGATATATTCAGATTGAACCCTAACCCTTGCTATTCCACGGGTAGCAGTAGTTTCAGTTGCACTCACCAACAAACTGATGATCTGGCTCTGAAAACAGCATGTTACTGACGTCCAACGTTCAGAGCTAGACGTGATATATTCAGACTTGAACCCTCACCCTTGCTATTCCACGGGTAGCAGTAGTTTCAGTTGCACTCACCAACAAACTGATGATCTGGCTCTGAAAACAGCATGTGACTGACGTCCAACGTTCAGAGCTAGACGTGATATATTTAGACTTGAACCCTAACCCTTGCTATTCCACGGGTAGCAGTACTTCCAGTTGCACTCACCAACAAACTGATTATCTGGCTCTGAAAACAGCATGTGACTGACGTGCAACGTTCAGAGCTAGACGTGATATATTCAGACTTGAACCCTTACCCTTGCTATTCCACGGGTAGCAGTACTTCCAGTTGCACTCACCAACAAACTGATGATCTGGCTCTGAAAACAGCATGTGACTGACGTCCAACATTCAGAGCTAGACGTGATATATTCAGACTTGTACCTTAACCCTTGCTATTCCACGGGTAGCAGTACTTCCAGTTGCACTCACCAACAAACTGATGATCTGGCTCTGAAAACAGCATGTGACTGACGTCCAACATTCAGAGCTAGACGTGATATATTCAGACTTGTACCTTAACCCTTGCTATTCCACGGGTAGCAGTACTTCCAGTTGCACTCACCAACAAACTGATAGTCTGGCTCTGAAAACAGCATGTGACTGACGTCCAACATTCAGAGCTAGACGTGATATATTCAGACTTGAACCCTAACCCTTGCTATTCCACGGGTAGCAGTACTTCCAGTTGCACTCACCAACAAACTGATGATCTGGCTCTGAAAACAGCATGTGACTGACGTCCAACATTCAGAGCAAGACGTGATATATTCAGACTTGTACCTTAACCCTTGCTATTCCACGGGTAGCAGTACTTCCAGTTGCACTCACCAACAAACTGATGATCTGGCTCTGAAAACAGCATGTGACTGACGTCCAACATTCAGAGCTAGACGTGATATATTCAGACTTGAACCCTAACCCTTGCTATTCCACAGTTAGCAGTACTTCCAGTTGCACTCACCAACAAACTGATGATCTGGCTCTGAAAACAGCATGTGACTGACGTCCAACGTTCAGAGCTAGACGTGATATATTCAGACTTAGACCGTAACCCTTGCTATTCCACGGGTAGCAGTACTTCCAGTTGCACTCACAAACAAACTGATGATCTGGCTCTGAAAACAGCATGTGACTGACGTCCAACGTTCAGAGCTAGACGTGATATATTCAGACTTGAACCCTAACCCTTGCTATTCCACGGGTAGCAGTAGTTTCAGTTGCACTCACCAACAAACTGATGATCTGGCTCTGGAAACAGCATGTGACTGACGTCCAACGTTCAGAGCTAGACGTGATATATTCAGACTTGAACCCTAACCCTTGCTATTCCACGGGTAGCAGTAGTTTCAGTTGCACTCACCAACAAACTGATGATCTGGCTCTGAAAACAGCATGTGACTGACGTCCAACGTTCAGAGCTAGACGTGATATATTCAGACTTGAACCTTAACCCTTGCTATTCTACGGGTAGCAGTACTTCCAGTTGCACTCACCAACAAATTGATGATCTGGCTCTGAAAACAGCATGTTACTGACGTCCAACGTTCAGAGCTAGACGTGATATATTCAGACTTGAACCTTAACCCTTGCTATTCTACGGGTAGCAGTACTTCCAGTTGCACTCACCAACAAACTGATGATCTGGCTCTGAAAACAGCATGTTACTGACGTCCAACGTTCAGAGCTAGACGTGATATATTCAGACTTGAACCCTAACCCTTGCTATTCCACGGGTAGCAGTAGTTTCAGTTGCACTCACCAACAAACTGATGATCTGGCTCTGAAAACAGCATGTGACTGACGTCCAACGTTCAGAGCTAGACGTGATATATTCAGACTTGAACCTTAACCCTTGCTATTCTACGGGTAGCAGTACTTCCAGTTGCACTCACCAACAAACTGATGATCTGGCTCTGAAAACAGCATGTTACTGACGTCCAACGTTCAGAGCTAGACGTGATATATTCAGACTTGAACCTTAACCCTTGCTATTCTACGGGTAGCAGTACTTCCAGTTGCACTCACCAACAAACTGATGATCTGGCTCTGAAAACAGCATGTTACTGACGTCCAACGTTCAGAGCTAGACGTGATATATTCAGACTTGAACCTTAACCCTTGCTATTCTACGGGTAGCAGTACTTCCAGTTGCACTCACCAACAAACTGATGATCTGGCTCTGAAAACAGCATGTGACTGACGTCCAACGTTCAGAGCTAGACGTGATATATTAAGACTTGAACCCTAACCCTTGCTATTCCACGGGTAGCAGTACTTCCAGTTGCACTCACCAACAAACTGATGATCTGGCTCTGAAAACAGCATGTGACTGACGTCCAACGTTCAGAGCTAGACGTGATATATTCAGATTGAACCCTAACCCTTGCTATTCCACGGGTAGCAGTAGTTTCAGTTGCACTCACCAACAAACTGATGATCTGGCTCTGAAAACAGCATGTTACTGACGTCCAACGTTCAGAGCTAGACGTGATATATTCAGACTTGAACCTTAACCCTTGCTATTCTACGGGTAGCAGTACTTCCAGTTGCACTCACCAACAAACTGATGATCTGGCTCTGAAAACAGCATGTTACTGACGTCCAACGTTCAGAGCTAGACGTGATATATTCAGACTTGAACCTTAACCCTTGCTATTCTACGGGTAGCAGTACTTCCAGTTGCACTCACCAACAAACTGATGATCTGGCTCTGAAAACAGCATGTGACTGACGTCCAACGTTCAGAGCTAGACGTGATATATTCAGACTTGAACCCTAACCCTTGCTATTCCACGGGCAGCAATACTTCCAGTTGCACTCACCAACAAACTGATTATCTGGCTCTGAAAACAGCATGTGACTGACGTCCAGCGTTCAGAGCTAGACGTGATATATTCAGACTTAAACCCTAACCCTTGCTATTCCACGGGTAGCAGTACTTCCAGTTGCACTCACCAACAAACTGATGATCTGGCTCTGAAAACAGCATGTGACTGACGTCCAACGTTCAGAGCTAGACGTGATATATTCAGACTGAACCCTAACCCTTGCTATTCCACGTGTAGCAGTACTTCCAGTTGCACTCACCAACAAACTGATGATCTGGCTCTGAAAACAGCATGTGACTGACGTCCAACGTTCAGAGCTAGACGTGATATATTCAGATTGAACCCTAACCCTTGCTATTCCACGGGTAGCAGTACTTCCAGTTGCACTCACCAACAAACTGATTATCTGGCTCTGAAAACAGCATGTGACTGACGTCCAACGTTCAGAGCTAGACGTGATATATTCAGACTTGAACCTTAACCCTTGCTATTCTACGGGTAGCAGTACTTCCAGTTGCACTCACCAACAAACTGATGATCTGGCTCTGAAAACAGCATGTGACTGACGTCCAACGTTCAGAGCTAGACGTGATATATTCAGACTTGAACCTTAACCCTTGCTATTCTACGGGTAGCAGTACTTCCAGTTGCACTCACCAACAAACTGATGATCTGGCTCTGAAAACAGCATGTGACTGACGTCCAACGTTCAGAGCTAGACGTGATATATTCAGACTTGAACCCTAACCCTTGCTATTCCACGGGTAGCAGTAGTTTCAGTTGCACTCACCAACAAACTGATGATCTGGCTCTGAAAACAGCATGTTACTGACGTCCAACGTTCATAGCTAGACGTGATATATTCAGACTTGAACCTTAACCCTTGCTATTCTACGGGTAGCAGTACTTCCAGTCGCACTCACCAACAAACTGATGATCTGGCTCTGAAAACAGCATGTTACTGACGTCCAACGTTCAGAGCTAGACGTGATATATTCAGACTTGAACCTTAACCCTTGCTATTCTACGGGTAGCAGTACTTCCAGTTGCACTCACCAACAAACTGATGATCTGGCTCTGAAAACAGCATGTAACTGACGTCCAACGTTCAGAGCTAGACGTGATATATTCAGACTTGAACCTTAACCCTTGCTATTCCACGGGTAGCAGTACTTCCAGTTGCACTCACCAACAAACTGATTATCTGGCTCTGAAAACAGCATGTGACTGACGTCCAACGTTCAGAGCTAGACGTGATATATTCAGACTTGAACCCTAACCCTTGCTATTCCACGGGTAGCAGTACTTCCAGTTGCACTCACCAACAAACTGATGATCTGGCTCTGAAAACAGCATGTGACTGACGTCCAACGTTCAGAGCTAGACGTGATATATTCAGATTGAACCCTAACCCTTGCTATTCCACGGGTAGCAGTACTTCCAGTTGCACTCACCAACAAACTGATGATCTGGCTCTGAAAACAGCATGTGACTGACGTCCAACATTCAGAGCTAGACGTGATATATTAAGACTTGAACCCTAACCCTTGCTATTCCACGGGTAGCAGTACTTCCAGTTGCACTAACCAACAAACTGATGATCTGGCTCTGAAAACAGCATGTGACTGACGTCCAACGTTCAGAGCTAGACGTGATATATTCAGACTTGAACCCTAACCCTTGCTATTCCACGGGTAGCAGTACTTCCAGTTGCACTCACCAACAAACTGATGATCTGGCTCTGAAAACAGCATGTGACTGACGTCCAACGTTCAGAGCTAGACGTGATATATTCAGATTGAACCCTAACCCTTGCTATTCCACGGGTAGCAGTACTTCCAGTTGCACTCACCAACAAACTGATTATCTGGCTCTGAAAACAGCATGTGACTGACGTCCAACGTTCAGAGCTAGACGTGATATATTCAGACTTGAACCTTAACCCTTGCTATTCTACGGGTAGCAGTACTTCCAGTTGCACTCACCAACAAACTGATGATCTGGCTCTGAAAACAGCATGTGACTGACGTCCAACGTTCAGAGCTAGACGTGATATATTCAGACTTGAACCTTAACCCTTGCTATTCTACGGGTAGCAGTACTTCCAGTTGCACTCACCAACAAACTGATGATCTGGCTCTGAAAACAGCATGTGACTGACGTCCAACGTTCAGAGCTAGACGTGATATATTCAGACTTGAACCCTAACCCTTGCTATTCCACGGGTAGCAGTAGTTTCAGTTGCACTCACCAACAAACTGATGATCTGGCTCTGAAAACAGCATGTTACTGACGTCCAACGTTCATAGCTAGACGTGATATATTCAGACTTGAACCTTAACCCTTGCTATTCTACGGGTAGCAGTACTTCCAGTCGCACTCACCAACAAACTGATGATCTGGCTCTGAAAACAGCATGTTACTGACGTCCAACGTTCAGAGCTAGACGTGATATATTCAGACTTGAACCTTAACCCTTGCTATTCTACGGGTAGCAGTACTTCCAGTTGCACTCACCAACAAACTGATGATCTGGCTCTGAAAACAGCATGTAACTGACGTCCAACGTTCAGAGCTAGACGTGATATATTCAGACTTGAACCTTAACCCTTGCTATTCCACGGGTAGCAGTACTTCCAGTTGCACTCACCAACAAACTGATTATCTGGCTCTGAAAACAGCATGTGACTGACGTCCAACGTTCAGAGCTAGACGTGATATATTCAGACTTGAACCCTAACCCTTGCTATTCCACGGGTAGCAGTACTTCCAGTTGCACTCACCAACAAACTGATGATCTGGCTCTGAAAACAGCATGTGACTGACGTCCAACGTTCAGAGCTAGACGTGATATATTCAGATTGAACCCTAACCCTTGCTATTCCACGGGTAGCAGTACTTCCAGTTGCACTCACCAACAAACTGATGATCTGGCTCTGAAAACAGCATGTGACTGACGTCCAACATTCAGAGCTAGACGTGATATATTAAGACTTGAACCCTAACCCTTGCTATTCCACGGGTAGCAGTACTTCCAGTTGCACTAACCAACAAACTGATGATCTGGCTCTGAAAACAGCATGTGACTGACGTCCAACGTTCAGAGCTAGACGTGATATATTCAGACTTGAACCCTAACCCTTGCTATTCCACGGGTAGCAGTACTTCCAGTTGCACTCACCAACAAACTGATGATCTGGCTCTGAAAACAGCATGTGACTGACGTCCAACGTTCAGAGCTAGACGTGATATATTCAGATTGAACCCTAACCCTTGCTATTCCACGGGTAGCAGTAGTTTCAGTTGCACTCACCAACAAACTGATGATCTGGCTCTGAAAACAGCATGTTACTGACGTCCAACGTTCAGAGCTAGACGTGATATATTCAGACTTGAACCCTCACCCTTGCTATTCCACGGGTAGCAGTAGTTTCAGTTGCACTCACCAACAAACTGATGATCTGGCTCTGAAAACAGCATGTGACTGACGTCCAACGTTCAGAGCTAGACGTGATATATTTAGACTTGAACCCTAACCCTTGCTATTCCACGGGTAGCAGTACTTCCAGTTGCACTCACCAACAAACTGATTATCTGGCTCTGAAAACAGCATGTGACTGACGTGCAACGTTCAGAGCTAGACGTGATATATTCAGACTTGAACCCTTACCCTTGCTATTCCACGGGTAGCAGTACTTCCAGTTGCACTCACCAACAAACTGATGATCTGGCTCTGAAAACAGCATGTGACTGACGTCCAACATTCAGAGCTAGACGTGATATATTCAGACTTGTACCTTAACCCTTGCTATTCCACGGGTAGCAGTACTTCCAGTTGCACTCACCAACAAACTGATGATCTGGCTCTGAAAACAGCATGTGACTGACGTCCAACATTCAGAGCTAGACGTGATATATTCAGACTTGTACCTTAACCCTTGCTATTCCACGGGTAGCAGTACTTCCAGTTGCACTCACCAACAAACTGATAGTCTGGCTCTGAAAACAGCATGTGACTGACGTCCAACATTCAGAGCTAGACGTGATATATTCAGACTTGAACCCTAACCCTTGCTATTCCACGGGTAGCAGTACTTCCAGTTGCACTCACCAACAAACTGATGATCTGGCTCTGAAAACAGCATGTGACTGACGTCCAACATTCAGAGCAAGACGTGATATATTCAGACTTGTACCTTAACCCTTGCTATTCCACGGGTAGCAGTACTTCCAGTTGCACTCACCAACAAACTGATGATCTGGCTCTGAAAACAGCATGTGACTGACGTCCAACATTCAGAGCTAGACGTGATATATTCAGACTTGAACCCTAACCCTTGCTATTCCACAGTTAGCAGTACTTCCAGTTGCACTCACCAACAAACTGATGATCTGGCTCTGAAAACAGCATGTGACTGACGTCCAACGTTCAGAGCTAGACGTGATATATTCAGACTTAGACCGTAACCCTTGCTATTCCACGGGTAGCAGTACTTCCAGTTGCACTCACAAACAAACTGATGATCTGGCTCTGAAAACAGCATGTGACTGACGTCCAACGTTCAGAGCTAGACGTGATATATTCAGACTTGAACCCTAACCCTTGCTATTCCACGGGTAGCAGTAGTTTCAGTTGCACTCACCAACAAACTGATGATCTGGCTCTGGAAACAGCATGTGACTGACGTCCAACGTTCAGAGCTAGACGTGATATATTCAGACTTGAACCCTAACCCTTGCTATTCCACGGGTAGCAGTAGTTTCAGTTGCACTCACCAACAAACTGATGATCTGGCTCTGAAAACAGCATGTGACTGACGTCCAACGTTCAGAGCTAGACGTGATATATTCAGACTTGAACCTTAACCCTTGCTATTCTACGGGTAGCAGTACTTCCAGTTGCACTCACCAACAAACTGATGATCTGGCTCTGAAAACAGCATGTTACTGACGTCCAACGTTCAGAGCTAGACGTGATATATTCAGACTTGAACCTTAACCCTTGCTATTCTACGGGTAGCAGTACTTCCAGTTGCACTCACCAACAAACTGATGATCTGGCTCTGAAAACAGCATGTTACTGACGTCCAACGTTCAGAGCTAGACGTGATATATTCAGACTTGAACCCTAACCCTTGCTATTCCACGGGTAGCAGTAGTTTCAGTTGCACTCACCAACAAACTGATGATCTGGCTCTGAAAACAGCATGTGACTGACGTCCAACGTTCAGAGCTAGACGTGATATATTCAGACTTGAACCTTAACCCTTGCTATTCTACGGGTAGCAGTACTTCCAGTTGCACTCACCAACAAACTGATGATCTGGCTCTGAAAACAGCATGTTACTGACGTCCAACGTTCAGAGCTAGACGTGATATATTCAGACTTGAACCTTAACCCTTGCTATTCTACGGGTAGCAGTACTTCCAGTTGCACTCACCAACAAACTGATGATCTGGCTCTGAAAACAGCATGTTACTGACGTCCAACGTTCAGAGCTAGACGTGATATATTCAGACTTGAACCTTAACCCTTGCTATTCTACGGGTAGCAGTACTTCCAGTTGCACTCACCAACAAACTGATGATCTGGCTCTGAAAACAGCATGTGACTGACGTCCAACGTTCAGAGCTAGACGTGATATATTAAGACTTGAACCCTAACCCTTGCTATTCCACGGGTAGCAGTACTTCCAGTTGCACTCACCAACAAACTGATGATCTGGCTCTGAAAACAGCATGTGACTGACGTCCAACGTTCAGAGCTAGACGTGATATATTCAGATTGAACCCTAACCCTTGCTATTCCACGGGTAGCAGTAGTTTCAGTTGCACTCACCAACAAACTGATGATCTGGCTCTGAAAACAGCATGTTACTGACGTCCAACGTTCAGAGCTAGACGTGATATATTCAGACTTGAACCTTAACCCTTGCTATTCTACGGGTAGCAGTACTTCCAGTTGCACTCACCAACAAACTGATGATCTGGCTCTGAAAACAGCATGTTACTGACGTCCAACGTTCAGAGCTAGACGTGATATATTCAGACTTGAACCTTAACCCTTGCTATTCTACGGGTAGCAGTACTTCCAGTTGCACTCACCAACAAACTGATGATCTGGCTCTGAAAACAGCATGTGACTGACGTCCAACGTTCAGAGCTAGACGTGATATATTCAGACTTGAACCCTAACCCTTGCTATTCCACGGGCAGCAATACTTCCAGTTGCACTCACCAACAAACTGATTATCTGGCTCTGAAAACAGCATGTGACTGACGTCCAGCGTTCAGAGCTAGACGTGATATATTCAGACTTAAACCCTAACCCTTGCTATTCCACGGGTAGCAGTACTTCCAGTTGCACTCACCAACAAACTGATGATCTGGCTCTGAAAACAGCATGTGACTGACGTCCAACGTTCAGAGCTAGACGTGATATATTCAGACTGAACCCTAACCCTTGCTATTCCACGTGTAGCAGTACTTCCAGTTGCACTCACCAACAAACTGATGATCTGGCTCTGAAAACAGCATGTGACTGACGTCCAACGTTCAGAGCTAGACGTGATATATTCAGATTGAACCCTAACCCTTGCTATTCCACGGGTAGCAGTACTTCCAGTTGCACTCACCAACAAACTGATTATCTGGCTCTGAAAACAGCATGTGACTGACGTCCAACGTTCAGAGCTAGACGTGATATATTCAGACTTGAACCTTAACCCTTGCTATTCTACGGGTAGCAGTACTTCCAGTTGCACTCACCAACAAACTGATGATCTGGCTCTGAAAACAGCATGTGACTGACGTCCAACGTTCAGAGCTAGACGTGATATATTCAGACTTGAACCTTAACCCTTGCTATTCTACGGGTAGCAGTACTTCCAGTTGCACTCACCAACAAACTGATGATCTGGCTCTGAAAACAGCATGTGACTGACGTCCAACGTTCAGAGCTAGACGTGATATATTCAGACTTGAACCCTAACCCTTGCTATTCCACGGGTAGCAGTAGTTTCAGTTGCACTCACCAACAAACTGATGATCTGGCTCTGAAAACAGCATGTTACTGACGTCCAACGTTCATAGCTAGACGTGATATATTCAGACTTGAACCTTAACCCTTGCTATTCTACGGGTAGCAGTACTTCCAGTCGCACTCACCAACAAACTGATGATCTGGCTCTGAAAACAGCATGTTACTGACGTCCAACGTTCAGAGCTAGACGTGATATATTCAGACTTGAACCTTAACCCTTGCTATTCTACGGGTAGCAGTACTTCCAGTTGCACTCACCAACAAACTGATGATCTGGCTCTGAAAACAGCATGTAACTGACGTCCAACGTTCAGAGCTAGACGTGATATATTCAGACTTGAACCTTAACCCTTTCTATTCCACGGGTAGCAGTACTTCCAGTTGCACTCACCAACAAACTGATTATCTGGCTCTGAAAACAGCATGTGACTGACGTCCAACGTTCAGAGCTAGACGTGATATATTCAGACTTGAACCCTAACCCTTGCTATTCCACGGGTAGCAGTACTTCCAGTTGCACTCACCAACAAACTGATGATCTGGCTCTGAAAACAGCATGTGACTGACGTCCAACGTTCAGAGCTAGACGTGATATATTCAGATTGAACCCTAACCCTTGCTATTCCACGGGTAGCAGTACTTCCAGTTGCACTCACCAACAAACTGATGATCTGGCTCTGAAAACAGCATGTGACTGACGTCCAACATTCAGAGCTAGACGTGATATATTAAGACTTGAACCCTAACCCTTGCTATTCCACGGGTAGCAGTACTTCCAGTTGCACTAACCAACAAACTGATGATCTGGCTCTGAAAACAGCATGTGACTGACGTCCAACGTTCAGAGCTAGACGTGATATATTCAGACTTGAACCCTAACCCTTGCTATTCCACGGGTAGCAGTACTTCCAGTTGCACTCACCAACAAACTGATGATCTGGCTCTGAAAACAGCATGTGACTGACGTCCAACGTTCAGAGCTAGACGTGATATATTCAGATTGAACCCTAACCCTTGCTATTCCACGGGTAGCAGTAGTTTCAGTTGCACTCACCAACAAACTGATGATCTGGCTCTGAAAACAGCATGTTACTGACGTCCAACGTTCAGAGCTAGACGTGATATATTCAGACTTGAACCCTCACCCTTGCTATTCCACGGGTAGCAGTAGTTTCAGTTGCACTCACCAACAAACTGATGATCTGGCTCTGAAAACAGCATGTGACTGACGTCCAACGTTCAGAGCTAGACGTGATATATTTAGACTTGAACCCTAACCCTTGCTATTCCACGGGTAGCAGTACTTCCAGTTGCACTCACCAACAAACTGATTATCTGGCTCTGAAAACAGCATGTGACTGACGTGCAACGTTCAGAGCTAGACGTGATATATTCAGACTTGAACCCTTACCCTTGCTATTCCACGGGTAGCAGTACTTCCAGTTGCACTCACCAACAAACTGATGATCTGGCTCTGAAAACAGCATGTGACTGACGTCCAACATTCAGAGCTAGACGTGATATATTCAGACTTGTACCTTAACCCTTGCTATTCCACGGGTAGCAGTACTTCCAGTTGCACTCACCAACAAACTGATGATCTGGCTCTGAAAACAGCATGTGACTGACGTCCAACATTCAGAGCTAGACGTGATATATTCAGACTTGTACCTTAACCCTTGCTATTCCACGGGTAGCAGTACTTCCAGTTGCACTCACCAACAAACTGATAGTCTGGCTCTGAAAACAGCATGTGACTGACGTCCAACATTCAGAGCTAGACGTGATATATTCAGACTTGAACCCTAACCCTTGCTATTCCACGGGTAGCAGTACTTCCAGTTGCACTCACCAACAAACTGATGATCTGGCTCTGAAAACAGCATGTGACTGACGTCCAACATTCAGAGCAAGACGTGATATATTCAGACTTGTACCTTAACCCTTGCTATTCCACGGGTAGCAGTACTTCCAGTTGCACTCACCAACAAACTGATGATCTGGCTCTGAAAACAGCATGTGACTGACGTCCAACATTCAGAGCTAGACGTGATATATTCAGACTTGAACCCTAACCCTTGCTATTCCACAGTTAGCAGTACTTCCAGTTGCACTCACCAACAAACTGATGATCTGGCTCTGAAAACAGCATGTGACTGACGTCCAACGTTCAGAGCAAGACGTGATATATTCACACTTGAACCCTAACCCTTGCTATTCCACGGGTAGCAGTAGTTTCAGTTGCACTCGCCAACAAACTGATGATCTGGCTCTGAAAAAAGCATGTGACTGACGTCCAACGTTCAGAGCTAGACGTGATATATTCAGACTTGAACCTTAACCCTTGCTATTCCACGGGTATCAGTACTTCCAGTTGCACTCACCAACAAACTGATGATCTGGCTCTGAAAACAGCATGTGACTGACGTCCAACGTTCAGAGCTAGACGTGATATATTCAGACTTGAACCTTAACCCTTGCTATTCCACGAGTAGCAGTAGTTTCAGTTGCACTCACCAACAAACTGATGATCTTGCTCTGAAACCAGCATGTGACTGACGTCCAACGTTCAGAGCTAGACGTGATATATTAAGACTTGAACCCTAACCCTTGCTATTCCACGGGTAGCAATACTTCCAGTTGCACTCACCAACAAACTGATGATCTGGCTCTGAAAACAGCATGTGACTGACGTCCAACGTTCAGAGCTAGACGTGATATATTCAGACTTGAACCCTAACCCTTGCTATTCCACGGTTAGCAGTACTTCCAGTTGCACTCACCAACAAACTGATGATCTGGCTCTGAAAACAGCATGTGACTGACGTGCAACGTTCAGAGCTAGACGTGATATATTCAGACTTGAACCCTAACCCTTGCTATTCCACGGGTAGCAGTACTTCCAGTTGCACTCACCAACAAACTGATGATCTGGCTCTGAAAACAGCATGCGACTGACATCCAACGTTCAGAGCTAGACGTGATATATTCAGACTTGAACCCTAACCCTTGCTATTTCACGGGAAGCAATACTTCCAGTTGCACTCACCAACAAACTGATTATCTGGCTCTGAAAACAGCATGTGACTGACGTCCAACGTTCTAAGCTAGACGTGATATATTCAGACTTGAACCCTAACCCTTGCTATTCCACGGGAAGCAATATTTCCAGTTGCACTCACCAACAAACTGATTATCTGGCTCTCAAAACAGCATGTGACTGACGTCCAACGTTCAGAGCTAGACGTGATATATTCAGACTTGTACCCTAACCCTTGCTATTCCACCGGTAGCAGTACTTCCAGTTGCACTCACCAACAAACTGATGATCTGGCTCTGAAAACAGCATGTGACTGACGTCCAACGTTCAGAGCTAGACGTGATATATTCAGACTTGAACCTTAACCCTTGCTATTCCACGGGTAGCAATACTTCCAGTTGCACTCACCAACAAACTGATGATCTGGCTCTGAAAACAGCATGTGACTGACGTCCAACGTTCAGAGCTAGACGTGATATATTCAGACTTGAACCCTAACCCTTGCTATTCCACGGGTAGCAGTAGTTTCAGTTGCACTCACCAACAAACTGATGATCTGGCTCTGAAAACAGCATGTAACTGACGTCTAACGTTCAGAGCTAGACGTGATATATTCAGACTTCAACCCTAACCCTTGCTATTCCACGGGTAGCAGTACTTCCAGTTGCACTCACCAACAAACTGATGATCTGGCTCTGAAAACAGCATGTGACTGACGTCCAACGTTCAGAGCTAGACGTGATATATTCAGACTTGAACCCTAACCCTTGCTATTCCACAGGTGGCAGTACTTCCAGTTGCACTCACCAATAAACTGATGATCTGGCTCTGAAAACAGCATGTGACTGACGTCCAACGTTCAGAGCTAGACGTGATATATTCAGACTTGAACCCTTACCCTTGCTATTTCACGGGTTGCAGTACTTGCAGTTGCACTCACCAACAAACTGATGATCTGGCTCTGAAAGCAGCATGTGACTGACGTCCAACGTTCAGAGCTAGACGTGATATATTCAGACTTGAACCCTAACCCTTGCTATTCCACGGGTAGCAGTACTTCCAGTTGCACTCACCAACAAACTGATGATCTGGCTCTGAAAACAGCATGTGACTGACGTCCAACGTTCAGAGCTAGACGTGATATATTCAGACTTGAACCTTAACCCTTGCTATTCCACGGGTAGCAGTACTTCCAGTTGCACTCACCAACAAACTGATGATCTGGCTCTGAAAACAGCATGTGACTGACGTCCAACGTTCAGAGCTAGACGTGATATATTCAGACTTGAACCCTAACCCTTGCTATTCCACGGGTAGCAGTACTTCCAGTTGCACTCACCAACAAACTGATGATCTGGCTCTGAAAACAGCATGTGACTGACGTCCAACGTTCAGAGCTAGACGTGATATATTCAGACTTGAACCTTAACCCTTGCTATTCCACGTTAGCAGTACTTCCAGTTGCACTCACCAACAAACTGATGATCTGGCTCTGAAAACAGCATGTGACTGACGTCCAACGTTCAGAGCTAGACGTGATATATTCAGACTTGAACCTTAACCCTTGCTATTCCACGGGTAGCAGTACTTCCAGTTGCACTCACCAACAAACTGATGATCTGGCTCTGAAAACAGCATGTGACTGACGTCCAACGTTCAGAGCTAGACGTGATATATTCAGACTTGAACCCTAACCCTTGCTATTCCACGGGTAGCAGTACTTCCAGTTGCACTCACCAACAAACTGATGATATGGCTCTGAAAACAGCATGTTACTGACGTCCAACGTTCAGAGCTAGACGTGATATATTCAGACTTGAACCCTAACCCTTGCTATTCCACGGGTAGCAGTACTTCCAGTTGCACTCACCAACAAACTGATGATCTGGCTCTGAAAACAGCATGTGACTGACGTCCAACGTTCAGAGCTAGACGTGATATATTCAGACTTGAACCCTAACCCTTGCTATTCCACGGGTAGCAGTACTTCCAGTTGCACTCACCAACAAACTGATGATCTGGCTCTGAAAACAGCATGTTACTGACGTCCAACGTTCAGAGCTAGACGTGATATATTCAGACTTGAACCCTAACCCTTGCTATTCCACGGGTAGCAGTACTTCCAGTTGCACTCACCAACAAACTGATGATCTGGCTCTGAAAACAGCATGTTACTGACGTCCAACGTTCAGAGCTAGACGTGATATATTCAGACTTGAACCGTAACCCTTGCTATTCCACGGGTAGCAGTACTTCCAGTTGCACTCACCAACAAACTGATGATCTGGCTCTGAAAACAGCATGTTACTGACGTCCAACGTTCAGAGATAGACGTGATATATTCAGACTTGAACCCTAACCCTTGCTATTCCACGGGTAGCAGTACTTCCAGTTGCACTCACCAACAAACTGATGATCTGGCTCTGAAAACAGCATGTTACTGACGTCCAACGTTCAGAGCTAGACGTGATATATTCAGACTTGAACCCTAACCCTTGCTATTCCACGGGTTGCAGTACTTCCAGTTGCACTCACCAACAAACTGATGATCTGGCTCTGAAAACAGCATGTGACTGACGTCCAACGTTCAGAGCTAGACGTGATATATTCAGACTTGAACCTTAACCCTTGCTATTCCACGGGTAGCAGTACTTCCACTTGCACTCACCAACAAACGGATGATCTGGCTCTGAAAACAGCACGTGACTGACGTCCAACGTTCAGAGCTAGACGTGATATATTCAGACTTGAACCCTAACCCTTGCTATTCCACGGGTAGCAGCACTTCCACTTGCACTCACCAACAAACTGATGATCTGGCTCTGAAAACAGCACGTGACTGACGTCCAACGTTCAGAGCTAGACGTGATATATTCACACTTGAACCCTAACCCTTGCTATTCTACGGGTAGCAGTACTTCTAGTTGCACTCACCAACAAACTGATGATCTGGCTCTGAAAACAGCATGTGACTGACGTCCAACGTTCAGAGCTAGACGTGATATATTCAGACTTGAACCCTAACCCTTGCTATTCCACGGGTAGCAGTACTTTCAGTTGCACTCACCAACAAACTGATGATCTGGCTCTGAAAACAGCATGTGACTGACGTCCAACGTTCAGAGCTAGACGTGATATATTCAGACTTGAACCTTAACCCTTGCTATTCCACGGGTAGCAGTACTTCCAGTAGCACTCACCAACAAACTGATGATCTGGCTCTGAAAACAGCATGTGACTGACGTCCAACGTTCAGAGCTAGACGTGATATATTCAGACTTGAACCCTAACCCTTGCTATTCCACGGGTAGCAGTACTTCCAGTTGCACTCACAAACAAACTGATGATCTGGCTCTGAAAACAGCATGTGACTGACGTCCAACGTTCAGAGCTAGACGTGATATATTCAGACTTGAACCCTAACCCTTGCTATTCCACGGGTAACAGTACTTCCAGTTGCACTCACCAACAAACTGATGATCTGGCTCTGAAAACAGCATGTGACTGACGTCCAACGTTCAGAGCAAGACGTGATATATTCAGACTTGAACCCTAACCCTTGCTATTCCACGGGTAGCAGTACTTCCAGTTGCACTCACCAACAAACTGATGATCTGGCTCTGAAAACAGCATGTGACTGACGTCCAACGTTCAGAGCTAGACGTGATATATTCAGACTTGAACCCTAACCCTTGCTATTCCACGGGTAGCAGTACTTCCAGTTGCACTCACCAACAAACTGATGATCTGGCTCTGAAAACAGCATGTGACTGACGTCCAACGTTCAGAGCTAGACGTGATATATTCAGACTTGAACCCTAACCCTTGCTATTCCACGGGTAGCAGTACTTCCAGTTGCACTCACCAACAAACTGATGATCTGGCTCTGAAAACAGCATGTGACTGACGTCCAACGTTCAGAGCTAGACGTGATATATTCACACTTGAACCCTAACCCTTGCTATTCCACGGGTAGCAGTACTTCCAGTTGCACTCACCAACAAACTGATGATCTGGCTCTGAAAACAGCATGTGACTGACGTCCAACGTTCAGAGCTAGACGTGATATATTCAGACTTGAACCCTAACCCTTGCTATTCCACGGGTAGCAGTAGTTTCAGTTACACTCATCAAAAAACTGTAACTGGTTCTGAGAACAGCATCACTAAACAGATGATTATGTATATTTGACAATGAAAAGGCACGACTACTGCAGTTAGTGGAGTACGATGGACTATATTCAGATTTGGCGCACCACATATACAATCAGTCATTAGATAAAACAGGTTTTACCATCAATTGATGGATGACTTTAGACAGAAAGAAAATATTAATTACTTTCAATAATCACAGATCATCAATGTGTTAAAACTAACATATAAAGTTATTGTCATATTTTTAAAGTTGGACCGAAATAACATTTAAGCTGACATGTTAAACTTTAAGCTAGCCAATTTTTATTTGCTATTGTTGTACAATGTTATTGGTACTAAAGTAATAATTTGCTACAGGTTATTGGTTTAATTGAATGTAACCATTAACAATTTCATGGAAAAAATAACCGGTTTCTCTTTTGAACAGCACAGAAGAACCCTAATACTTCTGCCATTAAATTTTAATCCAAGGAGGGAAATGACTTTCTTTCCGGCAGTTTAAAATCTTAAAAAAGTTACTTTCAAATAATAGCTAATTTGTGTTCTTTCTAACAGTTATCGGGTTGGATTTGAAAAGTTGAGCATTTAATCTGGCATATAAAACTCTATTTCTGACTAACCAATTTCTATTTGGGATTTCCTTATAATTGTTTCAAGTAGACTTTGTGCTCAAAGGGAAATACATGTATTAAAATTCCCAAATTTTTAAACTCTTATATTGTCATTAATTAAGGGTATGACTACATATCAACCAACCCATTTCATTATCACCTCACTACAGTATAAATCTCTATGCATGAGTGGATGAAGTGTGTGAGGTGTGCTGAAGAAAAATTCCTACCAGTAAAATACATAGCCCTGTTGTGCTCGCATACCCTTAATGACAATAAAAGTGTAAATATTTGGGAATTTCCTTGCTTTTGTACATTTAGTGTATATGAATTTTCATCTTAACCCTATTAAGGGCATATGATTTCAGTATACTGGCATTTATCATGGAATGTCACTACTTTTGTAACGGCTATGCCTCAATACAATGCCTTCTCATAACTGATATAGTTGGTAGTTTGACTAATCAAGGTATATGGTGAACTGAAATTAAAATGCCATCAACTAGACACTAGAACCTCTATCTTTGCCAAAAATCAGCTGAATCCATCAAATAGTTGATGAGATACAGGGTGGCACATACGTACGTACACACAGATAACATTTCATTATTGAACTTTCTGGATCTCTGGGTTGCCTTGACTAATGATACTGAAATTCTACACACTTATAGAACCTATCAAATAAAAATTTTGTGCTAAGTTTTAACTAATTTGGTTTATTGGTTTTTGAGTTATGATTGATCAAAGAAATGAGATTTCCAGCATAGGCCATTCGTGTAGTCTATTAAGGGATAGAGCGCTCTCGCGGCTCCCTTGATTAAAACATTAAATTCAAATAGTTGGACCCTTTTAATTATTGTTATAAAACTATATGCACAGATGTCTAGAGAATTTGGAATGTTCAAGACCTGCCATCTTGGATCTGAGAAGAGTAAGTTACATGCTACGCAGCTATAATATAAACAGATGTAATATTCCAGGGTGGCCAGCAGTTATAATTCCTAACCTTGTTACTGTCACACAGGTGTACCAGAGATTGGATTTTAGGAGGGACAAACATGGTGTCCCTTGAGGTTAAGCACACACGGTTCCCTGGAGATCCAGTAAAAACGATTAATTAACACTTTCCACCCTGGAATCGCTTTCGAAGTAAAATACATATAGAATTACTCCAAAACACTCGGGTATACAAATGTCAAGATTTCACGGGAGTCTGTGATCCTATCCGGGAATCTCGGAAATAGTGACGTCCATGTATAAACTTATTTTATATTTCCACATAAATCATGTTTTGTGTAATGATTTCATTAAAAACTGGATTGGCAAATGATATGCCATCATAATATTCAGTTTAATGCCTTTTTTACAGACTGTCACGTGTTGGACGGCTTTAAGAAATTGACTTCAAAACAAACCTATCTCTGGCCAGGTCTTTATCCCTTTCAAAAACAAACCATTATCATTTCCTCATGTTTTCCTTGGTCTCTCCTGCTACCTCAACTGTTCTACACCTCCCCGTGTCCAGATATAATCTTCTCAAATCATCACGTGACCATTACTCGATTGAATTGTTGCACGGATAGCAACAGAGGTGAGGCTAAAATTCATCTCCACGCCAAACAAAAAGCCTGCGACCATCTTTTCTTTTTGGCAATTCAACAGGATAGATATAAGATAGCTCTTCATCAATTGGATGTGTGTGTGTGTGTGTGTGTGTGTGTGTGTGTGTGTGTGTGTGTGTGTGTGTGTGTATATATATATATATATATATATATATATATATATATATATATATATTTATTTTTAATAAACTTTCAAGGTTCAAGCTCCACAGATGTTAGTATATGAACAATAAAGTTAGATTCTAGTAACCATGTATATAAAAATAATTTATTTTTTTAATAATCCAGATTTGGATGAACGATTTCGTCAGCACACGAATAAAAATAACATGGAGAGTTTGAATGACCTACTAGATATAATCCTCAAGTGTCTTCGGTATGTCCGTACAACAGTTTGTCAGAACAACCTGACACGGGGGATACTGTACCTTACAAGTAGATCTTGACTAAATGTTCAAAATAGCATAGTATTCAAAGCCAAAATAAGATCCCCTCAACGGTTCATACGAGGAATGGTGACCCTTCTCCTATTGATGTTGCTTATAGTGACAGTAATAAGTTGAATATTCCACCAGACTAGATGAATTCTTGTCCTGGAATCCGGTAAGCTCAAGAGACCACAAGAAAGATATACTATAACATAATCAACTGGTCAATTGGGGAAAGGAAAATTAATGTTCTTAACTTCTTTACTAACTCAACGTTTGAGAAATAAAGGAGAACTTTCGAATATCTATGTATCTCAGGAAGAGACCGCTTGATTTCTGAGAACTTAAACTGAAGTAAAATGATAGTGAATATATAAAAGAGTTTGAATTACCTACAAACACCATCTTCGAATGTTTTTGGTTTCTTTACAGGGCTGTGTTAGGACAATATTCAAAATAACATAGGATTCGAAGTCCAAATAAGATTCTCTCTAGACTGGCACAGACAAGGAATGGTTCACCTTCTCCAAGTAATGTTACCTCAAGTAACAGCACTAAGCTGGATACTCCACCAGACTAGATGAATTATTGTCCTTGAATTCGGTAATTAATGCTCTTCACTAACTCAACATTTTAGAAAAAAGAACTTTAATAGAATATTCAATATCTATGTATACGTAGAATTTGGTATATTCGGACTACTGTTCTCATCATGAATGTATTTATCACGTTTCGGTCGATGTAACCTCCGACAGGTGACCTTGTCGAACTCGGGGGAATCTGACGGAATTTTGAACGCAACCCTTTATTAAATCCATGGGGTAGCAGGCTCTGATTCCATCTGCCATGAATGGGGAGAAGTGTTCAATAATTTGCAATTCTTCGTATCACCCGCAACGATTCCAGAGTTCGACCGAAACGTGATAAAAAAAAAAAAAAACCCACCTAAGATGACTAATGAGTGGCCCATGACTCACAAATTGGAGCTTCACCACTGGGTGTAGTTTAATAAGTTCAGCAGAGCTGAAAATGAGTAGTTTTTTTCTCTTTCTTTTTTTCTCACCGAATACATTGCCACTGAGAACGTCAGGTGCTACTGTGAACTTGTGTCCCTGTAGGGAGTCGAACAGTAAGATATCTGTTCACATTACATATAAATTTCTGTTAGTACAGTTGGAGAAGCAAAAGACTGAGGGAATTCCAAAGTCTAGCAGTTTAAGGGAAGAAACTATTATAGTAGAAGGCTTTCCGGCAGCAGTGAGGGGGTGGAATTTTGCTGCTTGTCAGGGGTATTTACGTTGAGGGGGCATCAGTGCTACAAGTTCGTCGGAACACATTCCATTAAAATACTTGTAAAACAAGCAGAGGTATCGAACAGGGGTTGAAAGTGCGGGACCTATTAGATTGGAGACTTGTTTGAGCCGTGTTCAATAGCAAGACTTGTGGTTCTCAACCGGTCACCTGACTAAACGGACACAAAAGATTAAGGTGTGCCAATGGCGGCTTGTGAATATCGATAAGCTTTTAAAATCTCAATTATTGTGCTTGATCATTTTAGATCAATATTCTGATATTTTAGTCAGTATATTCACAGTAGTTATAAAATAGAAAGTGTTAACAGTAGCCACAAGGCAGCAAATGAAATATTATAAATGGAGATTATGTGTGTTAAATGTTGCCATGTTATTTACACAATCGATCTCGTTCAAGTTGTATATATAAATTTATATATGCAACCAAATCGGGGGTTCGCAGAAATAATGGGAGTTACCGAACAGCGATTTTTTCCTTTCCAAATCACGAGTATTTATGATGATTGTTGTCGAAAATAACTATTTGCTGAGCATTAAGGGAGTCGGACGAATGATGAAGGATTCTGTTTATGAACAAAATCAAACTTTGAAGAGGGAATTATTTAGTAAAAAGGTACCGATATAAAGAATGCGCCACATTTCCATGACTTCACGTCGACAACATTCAAGCAGGTTACGGAAGTGCCATAGACCCGAGAGTTGCAGGCAACTTTTATGGGGGGGAAAAAAAAAAAAAAATTTTTTGGACTAGTTCCCTAGTTTTATTTTCTGTACAGAGTTACTATTGGAAACTAAAATGCCTTAAAAAAGTTTGTTTTGTTGTTTGTTACAAAAGAAAAACATTTTTTGAAACTTTTCATTGCACGTTTATCTAAAAACATTTGCTTAATGTTCCTTTGACAAAAAACAAAATATCTAATTACTAACAGTTGTTTCGCTATGGTTTGTTTGTTCTTTATTTTTATAAATGTACTTTAAATTTCTTCATCTAATTTCTTTTATTTGCAACTTTTCTTGAATTTGTTGTCTGCCCGTCTTCACCTCGGCAACTCTCTAGTGCATCCGTAACCTGCCCGAACGACGCAGAAACTCGGGTCGTTCTCTGTAACAGTACCGAGTCAAAAACTGCTAATCCGAGTTCTTTCATGAGATGAACAAGACAATTTGGAAGAATAGCGAAAGGAACTACGCACTTAATACCCTACCCTTGGGACGATAAAAAAGAACTAATTAATAAAAAAAAAAAAAAAAAAAAACAACAGACCAAATAAGCCTCTAAAGGGACCACAAAAGATTTTTTTTTTTTTTTTAAATTATATCTACCTTCTATTTCGGTCATAGAAATCGGAGAAATTCTATCAGAATATGTAAAGTTTCGATTTTGACAGAAATGAAGACAAATATAACGACTGCTAAGAATTGGTTTCATTTCGTAGATTTTGAAATTCTTGAAAACAGAATTCCAAGCTTCCATAGAATTAGTATTTGCATTGACGACAATCGAATACATTTTATTGTAAAGTCAAACAGAATAACCAATTAAACCAGGAAAGATGTCGCACGAGTGAAATTTTACCAAATGGACTTTTTGTTTAAACAATGGCGTTCCTCTACAAAACTTTTGCTTTTATTAATTGCGTCAGAGTCGAAGTGAAGACTAGACTGTTAGAAATCGAGTTTAAGAGTCCAAGGCAGCAACAATCTTAACTGCCAACTTCTGATGGGGTGGAGAAAAAAAAAAAAAAAAGAAAGCTGCATGTCAAATTGTAGAGGGAGGATCGCTGATTATCTATCATGTCTAACAGGGCTGAAAAAATCATTTGGTTTCATTAAAACGAAAGAAAAAAAAAAAAAAAAAAAGAAAATTCTTCAACCGCGTAAAAAAGTGTTCAAGACTAATCAGGAGTTTCTAAGCAAATATTTTTTTTTTTTTTTTTTTTTTTTTTAAAATCCCTTTCCTGTTCAAGTGCCCTCCCCCATGAATACAGTTTATATATAACTTGCGCAAACATAGCGGATTAAGTTTCTTTGAATGAAATAAAAATAGGCATGAAACTAATTTCTAAAACTTTTTTATTTATTTATTTTTTTTTAAATTTATATTTTTGAGTATTGAAAAGTTAAGAAACAAAAATAATTTGAACAAATACTTTCGTATCCGAGATGTATGACCGTGCAGAATGTTGAGGACACGTCTGCTCTCGGATTTATCTATATACGTCAGTGTGTGTGTGTGTGTGTGTGTGTGTGTGTGTGCCCTATAGAATCTACATAAAAACTAAAATGTATTCATGTGAAATTTTCCAGATAAGACAATGGAAGTGGTCCCAAACCTCTATGTACCCCCTTCTAAATACATATGATTTACATTTCATTAAACTCATATGTATAAGACCAGAATTCAGAGGTTTCCAAAATTTTAATTTCTTCAAACTATATTCGGTGGTGAAAGGAGGGGGGGGGGGGGGTGTTATGAGCATAGAAAAAAAGGACATTAAATCTTGAGTTACGTCGGGTCTGCCCGTTAGTTCATTGACAATTCTAAAAAATGCATTATTTATAAATATCTATTCGAATTGACCAACTGGTAATTTTGGGGGATAAAATGTCAAAGCCGTATTCAGAAGGAAATTGTAAATTGCTCTGAATCCGCCTGGTACGACTTTTGATTGGCTTGATGGCACTGCTGCCCCCCCCCCTTCTTTGTAGAATTGCCAACATCCATAGTGCAATGGAACAGATAGATTTGAAGTTGGCAAAGCCCAGGTTTCATCAGGTTTGTCAGTCTGCATCATTAGTCATGTAAGTGCAGCGGTCACTTCTCAATGAATTGTTGATTTTTTAACATATTTGAGTAATCAGCTCATCCATATGACACTTGAACTGGAATGGAATCAGACTTAAGATATATATATTTTGTTTTTTGAATAATTTATTTTAGAAAATCAGTACCATTGGTTTCAAGCTCAGAAGGCGTTTACCTTCTAGCTACTTTCAATTTTTGTTGTCACCTGGTAAGGAAAATGGGTAAAAATCGAAGATAGCCAGAAAGTAAACGCCTTCTGAGCTTGAAACCAATGGTACTGATTTTCTGTACCGTTAAATAAATATTATGCTCTTAATTTTGATTTTCTCAATTAATCGAGCACTCTGCTGGGATTTTTCCTACTTACAAAAGTTTTATTATATATATATATATATATATATATATATATATATATATATGCAAGAGATTGGAGTTTAATATCTTAGAAAATCCTGATGAACCCTGAAAGTTACGGTTCATTTGTTTTTTGTTTTTTTTTCAACTACATCAAGCAGCAAATACAAAGCATTTTCCAACCATCTTTGAAGAACGCTTTCGTATTTTTTTTTTTACTTAAGTTGAATGTGTGTATGTGAATTAGTCTCCCGCAATTAAAATGTCAAATTTGCCACAAGATTTTTTTTTTTTTTTTTTTTTTTTAAATTAAAAATATCAAATTGTGATAGTTAATTTCACAGTGAAATAAAGAAATTATGATTAAGAAAATTGATGTAGATAGATTTTTGGAAAGAATACTCGTGAAAGGAGTCATAGTAGCAGCGGTAAGTAAGTGAGTGGTATAATCGACAGAAGTTTTGTAGAGAATCCATAAACATTTGAAGGTTCAAAAGTAATGGTCAGAAGCGAGTGAGAGAAAGTAGAGAGAAAAAAGGAAAGAGAGAGAGTCTACGGAAGTGGCAGAAGAATGGCCTAACACCAACAGCAGTTCTAATAGTTTGGGGTTAGGATACAATAAATGGGGAAGCACCAATAATAGGAATGAAACTCGACTGCTCTTACAAGAATTGGGTAATTGCCAAGAGATCAACAGTTGCAAAAATTAATACTTTCTCGATTGACTAAAAGATGGCAGTAAAATTTTAATTATACACGCGTTTTTGTTTTTTGGGGGGGAAGTTTTGATCGAGAAGTGTTTGGATTGAAAATTACAAAACCAAACGCGACATTTTTTTTTAAAAACAATATTATGCAAACATGTCTGATTCATGCGTTTTGTGGCATATCAAGCCTTTTTGTGATTGAATGCTGAAAAACAATAATCCTTTGTCAAATATTGGTTAATAGATGAGCTCTTTACTTGGCTTAAATTTTGCAGAATTGAACAGAACATGATTTTAACTGCTTGCCGATTCTGTAACGTATTCAGGCCCCACCTCCCTTCAAACTTGATATAGTATTTTCAAAGAACTACGACAAGGAAAGAAAGAGAAAGAGAAAAAGAAAAAAAAAAAAAGAAAGAAAACATGCATATAAATTCTTGTGCTTAGATCAGAGAGAAAGAAACTGTAAAAATGGTTGATGCTTCCTCATCCTATTGCAATGTTGGGTGCTTGTAGGCATAAAAAAAAGAGAGAAAAAATGAGAAAAGTGGAGAAAAAAATAAATAAATAAAATGTATAAGAAAGTACAGTACAGAGATCAGCAAAAATTCTTCAGATTGATAGCAAAATAAATTTTGAAGGAAAAAAAAAAAAAAAAAAAAAAAAAACATAACAAGATGAGCAGATGTGGCCTTGACCAATGAAGACTGATGGATGGACGGAAAAAAAAAAAGAAAAAAAAAGGGTGTTGACAGCAGGAGAGAGAGGGAGCTGTGGAGCTGAAACAGAGTGGAAAAGGTAAGAGACAGTAGACTAAGAGAAGCTCTCAAGAAGTTTAATAGCACAAGAAATGATACAATAGCATTAGTCACAGAAGTTTAACAAGTGGTAGTAGTAGTAGTAGTAGTAATAGTGGTGGTAGTAATAGACAGAGTAGGTACAGTTTGTAGCTAAGGTAGATAAAAGATAGATAATGATAGACCAACACAAATGAAAGATATGAAATGGTGGAAAAAAAGCAAAAAGCAAAGATATAGAACATTTTTTTTCAAGAATCTAAGAAAGCATAGTGAAATTTTTATATATATATATTTTTTAAAGATAAAAGAAAAGTTTTTTTTTTCTTTTTTTTTTTTGAAGGAAAAAAGGAAAGTTTTTTTTTTTTTGAAGGAAAAAAATTTGTTTTTTCTTTTTTTAAACTTTTATAACTTTTTTTTTTCTTCTAATATTCTTTTTTTTTCCCCTGGAGACCAAGACACAAGTCACACTATCGAAGAATAGATCACAATTTGGTGCTGTTCAAATCCAACACCACAAGAGATATTACAAAACAATACTTTAATATCAGTACTTTTACACAATACACATTTTTTTTCTTTTTTTTTTCTGATTTTCTCTCTTCTCATTAGGGTTCGTCAAGTATGGACCATTTAGAGCAATGAATGGTAAAGAAAATCTAGAGGGCAGAGTGAAAAGAAGGGTAGGGAATGGGTGTGTATATAAGAGAAATCATTTGAAGAGAAAAATCATATGAAGAGAAAAAAAAGGTTGCTTTTTTTTAATGAAAAGCTACCAACTTAATGATCCTATTGAGAAGAGTGATTCTTCTTTCACAAATTACTTTTTTTTTTTTTATATAGATTTAAACCAGGCCATAGAATTCTCTAATCCCGATTTTTTTTTTTTGTCTTCATTTTTTGTAATTTTTATCTTTTTATACTGAATGGGTTTTGCGAGTATGTGGTAATATTTCCACAATGTTCCAAACTGTGAATTTGGAAGTAATGTTTTGTGAGAAGCAAGAAAAAAAAAAAAAAAACCAAGTAACCCCCTCCAAAGTAAGACAGTTGTCACATGACAGAGTTAAAATAAAGACACCTAATAATAAAAAAAAAAAAAAAATTAGCTAAAAATTTAAAAAAGGCATTAATGGCTATTATATATATATTTTTTTTTTTCAAAAGTAGAGCTGAGTATAAAAATATACTTATGCTATAAGTATATTTTAATACTTATATACATTTATATATTAGCAGAAAATAAGTAGATGGGAGCAAATAACGAAGAAGGAGAGGAAGAAACAGAAAGAAGAGGAAAGGGGACAAGAAAAGGATACCTTTTTTTTTATATATAAAGTCTGTTATTTTCATATTTATTACCCATAAAAAACAAACTTTATAAGACAGAGAGAGGGTGGGAGAGAAACATTTTTTTTCTTCTAAAACCCCCAAAAACATTGAGAGAAAGAGAAGAGAGAAAGAGAAGAGAGAGAGAGAGAGAGAGAAGAGAGAGAGAGAGAGAAGGAGAGAGAGAGAGAGAGAAGGAGAGAGAGAGAGAGAGAGAAGGAGAGAGAGAGAGAGAGAAGGAGAGAGAGAGAGAGAGAGAAAGGAGAGAGAGAGAGAGAGGAGAGAGAGAGAGAGAGAAGGAGAGAGAGAGAGAAGGAGAGAGAGAGAGAGAGAGAGAAGGAGAAGGAGAGAGAGAGAGAGAAAGAGAAGGAGAGAGAGAAAGAGAAGGAGAGAGAGAAAGAGAAGGAGAGAGAGAAAGAGAAGGAGAGAGAGAAAGAGAAGGAGAGAGAGAGAGAGAGAGAGAGAGAAAGAGAAGGAGAGAGAGAGAGAGAGAAAGAGAAGGAGAGAGAGAGAGAAAGAGAAGGAGAGAGAGAGAGAAAGAGAAGGAGAGAGAGAGAGAGGGAAAGAGAAGGAGAGAGAGAGAAGGAGAGAGAGAGAGAGAGAAGGAGAGAGAGAGAGAGAAGGAGAGAGAAAGAGAAGGAGAGAGAAAGAGAAGGAGAGAGAAAGAGAAGGAGAGAGAAAGAGAAGGAGAGAAAGAGAAGGAGAGAGAGAGAGAAGGAGAGAGAGAAAGAGAGAGAAGAGTGGGATACAGTGTATATAAAAAAAATGGTCAAGAATTATGCAGAGAGAAGAATACCAGGTAAAAAAAGGAAAGAAAAAAAAATGGTCAAAGAAGAGAGGAGAGAAGAAATGGAGAAAATCTAAGTTAAAATAATTTTAAAAAAGGTCAATAGTTATGAAAGAAAGTAGCAGTAGTTATAGGATGATTTAGCGTAAAGAAGAGAAAATAGTTTTACGGTTAAAGGGATTTAAATGTATAATTATAATAAAGTAGCCAACAAGCTCCCATTGAGAAGTAGATTTAAGGAAGAGTTTAAAAAATAAATCTTTAAAATTATTCCAAAACTCACAATTTTTTGTCTTCTTCAAATGTTGAGGGTCGGTTAAAAAAATGAAGTTGATATCTTCATTTCACAAAACCCTTTGTAATATTTTAATTCAGTCTTTTTTTTTTTTAAAAGTTTTTTTTCTTTTTTTTAATAGAATACTTTAATATATATATATGTGTGTGTGAGGGATTGGGAATTTAATAATTTTTAAAAAATAAATGAGAAATTACAATAAAAAAAATAATTGAATTGACATTTAAAAAAAAATTTTTTTTTTTAAAATTAAAAGATTTTTTCATCTCAATTCTTCTGAAATTATATATATTATATATATGTTCTCCTTACTACTTTCCATGTATATGAATCAACATGAAAATGCTGGTCAAGAAAAAAAAAAAAAAAAAATGGGGGTTGGAAAAAAAAAAAAAAAAAAATGGTGAAGGCATCAATACTGGAGTTCTCTTCCCAGCAGAGTGTAAGGGATTTTAAGAATGTTTAAATGATTGAATTTTGAAGAGGCGAGACGCTGAGCACCAAGTCGTTAACTAGTAACGGTTGATAACTTCTAATAAGGTAAAGTTGGTGATTTTTTTTTTATTGATTTTTTTTTTTTAAGGTTTAATTTTTATAGTAATAAGTTACAAAACAAAAAAAAAAAGTTGTACAAGTAAATAAAAAGCCGCACCCCCATCCCGTTGGTTTCTTCTTCCTCTTTCTTTAGCCTTTTTCTTTTCCTTTTCTTTATAATGAATTAATTTTTCCAATTTAAACTTTCAAGATTGCAAAAATATATATATATATATATATATACAAACCGGGTTTGGTTTGCAATTCCAATATTTTTTTTTTTTTTTTTGAAACACTTGATAATGCAAAAATAGGATGATATATATATGTAATAGCTACACCTACTAGCCGAAAAAGGATCAAACGGTAGTTCAGAACCACTGGTTTTTCTCTTCTCTCTCAAAATATGAAAAGCTATGGGTGGATGGGGGAGGGAAGCGGGTAGGGATGGGTAAGTAGAAGTTATATATAAAAAAAAAAAAAATTAAAAAAAACTCACAATAAAGTTTAAAACTTTGCCATGAAAAGATTGTACAGTTTTTGTAGCTTTTAAAAAAAAACTTTTGTTGTTTTTCTTGGTGGCAGAGACAGAAAGGTATTTTTGTTTAATATATTTAAACAGACGGACAGACAGTGTCAGCCAGTTCTTTCTTGCATTTTTTTTATTTTTTAATTTTTTTTTACATTCCATCACTTGCTTGCAGACATGCTCAAGATTTGGCAACAACTAGATGTTCGCCAAAGACCACAACATTTTCACAAAACCAAGCAGACGCATACACACTTTTCATAACAAGTATGCACAGTTTAAAAGTGCAAAGAAGGAGGGGCAAAAACCAAAAAAAAAAAAAAAAACACTTAGACAAGGCTGCAATGACGACTTCGGTTTGACTAAGGAAGAAATTAGAAAAAACTCTGGGAGTGTCAGGTAAGACCAAACACTAAAATAACCCACGATAAAACTCTAGTATCACTGAAGTGATAGAAGGCTATTTGACACAGTGCTTAAATCAGCTCAGCTATCCAGATAGAAAGCCCTTCCACAAAATCTGGTTGAAACGATGGGGACAGAGCAAGCCTATTTAATTACGTGCAAATTAGAACAAGTGGTACAACCGTTAAACAAGTGCGGTTTGAAACCTGAAGAACTGTGCCAATCTCTTCTCAATCGTTCAGTCGGTAAAGTACGTCAAACTTATGCCACGACCATAAACTTTTGTCAATCCTCCAAACGGAAACTAACAAAAGCCGGAAACTTTCGTGGATAAATTTGAAAACTCCTATTTCTGTTACGACTAGGATTTTTTTTAATTGGATTTATTTTATTAAAAAATAAAAAAGATAAATGTCCTGCAAGGAGAGGTGGCAGAGAGAGAGAGTGAGAAAAAAAAATTACCTAGAGAATGAATATAAGATAATACTTATCTAAAGAAATCAAAGAAATGTGTGGAGAGAGATGGGAAGTGAGGAAAAAGTATTATTGTATAAGTGAAATATGGGAGCCGATCCAATCCACCCCTAATTCTGTATTCTTTCTCACTTCGGCCACAGCAGTATACAAGACCTAATGGCACTGCCACTCAAGAATATTTCTTTATGACAGGCTGGGGGTGGATGGGTTTATACTGGATTAAGGACGATAAAAACACCCAAGCACATTCACGCATGAAGGGGAAAAAAAAAAAAAAAAAAAAAAAAATTGTCGGAGGCTGGCAAAACTAACAGAAAGGGAAAGGATGAAATAATTTACCTGGGGGTGAGGGGCAGCGATGGCAACATTAGCAGAATTTGCATTTATGTGGGTGGAGATTGAAGGGACCTGCCTACTGGATTAAAGTTGCAACTAGAAAAAGACCTGACCCCCCCCCCCCATAAAAAAAAAACTGTCCTTTAAAAGTGTAGCCGGAAAGGCCACTCACAATTGTGTTCCACAAGGAGAGAATGAAATAATCAAAAACAAAACTTTTGCTCTTGTTTGGCTTTACTGCTTGCCCCCTCCCCCGCCGTAATACCTCCCCTCCTCCCCCACGTTTTTCTTCCTTTTGGTGGAGGGAAGGGGAAAAAAAGATTTGTGAAAGCTTTTTAATTTTTTTTTTTTTTTTTTTAATTTTTAAAAAATTTTTTTGAAAAAATTATGTTTATTTTTCAGCTTGGGAATACTTTTTTTTTTCCTTCTCTTTCTCTCAAAGTTGGATTTTTTTTTTTTTTTTTTTTAATAATTTTTTTTCTTCAGAATATTGTTTTTAAATTCCTGTTTTTATGTAATCAATTTAAAATGTTGTCTTGTATTTTGTTTAAATCCTTGGATTCAACAAGGCACTTATCAGCTAACCCAACTTCACAGCAAAGTGAAAAACTTTAAGTGAGCCGGCAATCAACTGAGGACTGGTGTTGCTCTGTCTGTCTGTCGCTCTGTCTGTCTGTCCAGGTGTTATTTGTTAGTTGACTTGCTCAGCTTCTCCAGTGGTGATGGCGGCGGTTGTTGTTGTCCTTCTTGGTCATGTTTCTGCTATGATGCAGCGGCAGACTGCTGCTGTACAGACAGCTGCGGCTAGATGGGACTGCTGCTGTAACTGCAGCAGACAGGACCCTTTCCCCATTTCATATTTTTTTTTTCGCTTCCTTTTTTAATTTTTTTATTTTTTTCATGTATATATGTATGTAGGTGTATACATAGATACATAACCTTTTTTTTTTTTTTTTCTTTTTTAAAATATGGGAAATAAAAGGGGAAATTTCTTTTCCCCTTTTAGAGGGTTGACTTGGAAAATGATACACGCAAATGGTTGCTTTCACTCAATGGGAAGTTGTGAAGGCCCTAAAAAAAAAGAAGACAATAACGACTTAGTACATTTGAAAGATAAAGTCTTATATGGTTTAGCAGTATTTAAAAAAACATAAAATATTTTTTTTCATGCGTGTTCACACGGTTTCGTCCCAAAACATGTAAATACTTCATACGAGTCAAATTTATTATTCCTTTTAAGAATTAAAATAAAAATAAATGTTACGTCTTTAAAAAGAACAAATTACGCAAATTATCCCAAAAGATTTCAACTAAAAATAGGCCGCAGTCCTCTGCATCTGACTACAAACTAATCAGTCTCCTGTGCGTCATAAGTTGCTTGAATCTTTGATAAATCAAGTTGCCAACAATCTCAGTATTAACAATCTATAGTGATAAGCAATATGAATCTTCTCCCACAAAAACACCTGACGTGCTGACTGTAATATCACACAGAATCAGTGAATCTGTTGATTTGGGGAAGGGGGGGGGGGCTTCCTTTCTAGAGCAATAGCTCTTGACATATCAAAAGCCTCTGATAGAGTTTGGTACAAAGGTTTACTCCACAAGCTAGCTATGGAATATCTGGAAATGTCTTCTCAACTATCAAATACTTCCTCTATGACAGGTTTATAAAAGTAGTCGTTGATGGGCAGAAGTCCGAAGCACATAGTAACAATGTTGGTGTGCCCCAAGGACCCATTCTGGGGCCAACCCTCTTCCTAATCTTCCAAATCATATTCTGAGATCATTCGTTGACATTTATGCAGATGACACACCCATCTATGGCAACACTTCGAAGAGCATTAATGATCAAGACCTTTCTAATTCTCTCTCTTCTGACCCGAAGCGAGTTGTACAATGGGGTAAAAAGTGGCCGGTTACTTTTAATACGTCTAAAACCAAGCCTCTCTCCTTGCACCACCAACGCTCGGATCCTCGCTTTGCCTCAATTGAAATGGATGGCTCTGATAAGTTCCTAGGACTGACCCAAAATGGAACTTTCAAATTTGTTGCTACGTTTGCTGGAAAAATAGTTGGATCATTCTACTGCTTCAGAAAGTACACCCCCCCCCCCCGACATAATCGTTTACCCGCATAAGAATCAAATACATCCGAAGATGGGGAGGTACTGTTGCCACATCTTGGGGAGGCATCGCTCAGAAGCCTCCTGCCTTGACAGAGCACAAAATTGACTCCGAAATCTAATGGGGGATGTCTTCTGCCTGTTTTTCACAAAAGAGACTTTGTTAGTCTTTCTGCTTTATTGTTGTAGTAGATGCTCGACTGAGCTCCAATATACCCCCCCCCCCCCTCATTCACACCAGAAATTCCACGAAGAAAGTTTCTTTCCAAGAATTGCCCATCTGTGGAACTCAATACCACAGGGCTGCTTCCCAGTTGACTACAACATTGTCATTTTCAAGTCCAATGTTAACAAATTCTTGCCGAGTCGTCTTCTTAATCAAATCAACACTGTCCACCTGACCAACTCATTAACCCTTATCCTTGAATGGCGTTTGGGCCTTGATACGCAGTGACCCGTTAGAGAGAATTAAAGGACCCCATCGGAATGAAGTCAAACTTATTTTTAATTTAGATATTCAGTGGTCGACAATACTAAAAGATTTAATTACAATTAGATTTGTAAGTATATCACTCCAATATTCAAAGGTAAAAAAAGTTTTAAAAAAAATAAAAAGTAATGAAAAAAAATAAAAGAAAGTAATAAAAAGTTTTTAAAAAAAGTTTTTAAAAAAGTAAAAAAAAAAAAAAAAAAAGTTTTTAAAATTTTTTTAAAAAATACCCCCCCCCCCCGATGAATAGAAATACGGATTTCACAGAAGAAAAAGTTGATTACTTACAATAAGAGCTTTTACTGCCTCTTCAATCGATCCCATCTGAGTAAGAGCCATCTTCTTGTCTTTGCTACAAAAGATAAAGGTAACAGGTTTTAACAACGGCTGGTACAAAAAGCAATTTCACATTTAAAACAGCAAAAAAGAAACCTAATACAACTTGTTTTCGTCGTACACAGTATTTACTTTCTCTGCAGGTTAGGGTTAGACACAAGGTCAGGTGGGGGAGGGGGGGGGGTCGAGAGACAGCACACCAGGATAAGCAGACGCTGGGCTACAAAAAAATGCCAGAGCACCTCCAGATAGGGGCAGCTCAGGCGATTAGCAATAAACTAAGCTTTTCCCAGAGAGAAAGTAAACCCTGGAAGGGTGGATGTCCTAGGACTGAACAGATCCATACGCCAGCAACAACGCTACTTTCAGAGTAATTTGCATTGATTCTATGATACAAGATCGTACATGGAAAAATAATAAAAATGTAACGACTGAAGTAAAATTGTGGAATCTACTCATCTAAATACAGCCTGGATTAAAACGCATCCAAGTAAAATATAAATTTAAACGGCCACTCGTAGATCAACTTGGCTATAAACATTGTTTTTTTCTTTTCTTTTACTAAGCAAAGCAAAATAAACGCGAGACATGTCAATCATGGTAAGCTACGAAGTTTGATGAAATTGACATTTTTTATATTTCATCGTTTTCGCAAAATCAAAAGATGATATACAATTTATTTTACATTTGCTCTCAATTTAAACGGATGTGAATGGCCAATAGCAAAAGATGAATTTCATAACCAGGTTTGGGGATGGGGGCTTCGATGAAACAAGTCTTCTACCCTTCCACCTCACATTGTTTTCTTTACATTTAGGTTTCCCGATTGCCATCTCGTTGCTAAAAATGAATTTGTGCTTTGAAGTTTTACTTACGGGAAAAATTTGAATCCTTTCACCGTTCCATATTCAGTGAACATTTCTTTCAGTTTTTCCTCCGGAATATTGCTTCTGAAAAAGAAAAAAGAAATTTTATATTAAAACAACAATCTACAATAAGACATGTGCCCATCTGTTTCACGAACTTCTTTTCGGCTAAAGAACACGTTCAGTCCAGTCGGGTTAGGCTGGCTTCCCTCTCGGACTTGCACCACTTTCTGAGCAAGATTGTAAGAACTCCGCCAATCCCTCTTGATGGTCGTTGCCCAGGTCTTCATAAATTCCTCTTTCAGGCAATAAACTGCATATTCAAACCATGCAACACGACAGACTTCAGGTCGACAATGCAGAAGCCGTCATTCTCAAAGACTTCCAACCACCCTCATCGACTGTCTCGCAGTTCAGACGAGGATCAAGCAGATGATAGAGTGACAAACACTGACTTGATATTTGACGGCGTTACAAGGATTTTTGGAGGCACACAAAGGCAGATCTAGCAGGCCCAACTGTATGATGAAATAAATTCTTAAAACACTTAATATATATAATAAAAAATAATTGTTGGTCTAGGGGTGTAATATCAGGCTGCAGAGCCAAAAGTGACTTTGCAACTGGTTTGAATCTTTCGACTGGCAGTAATTAGCATCTGGAGATTGCATATGCATGAAACACTAGTGTTTGTATGCAATAAATATTTATTTAAAAAATTATATACCTCCTTGCCAGGAGGTTAAACACAAGGTCAGGTGTACTTTTTGAGGAGCCAGCGCATTCTGGCCTACAAAAAAATGCTTGAGCAGCCCTTGATAGGGGCGACTTGAGTGATTAGCAATAAACTAACCCCTTCTTAGAGAGAAGGTAAAGCCTGGGAGGGTGGAGTTCCTCGGACTGAACAGAACCCGATTTCAGCCTGATAGCAACGAAGCCACTGTCAGAAGGTATATATCTCTATCACGCAGGAGCATGAAGAATGTCTTATTTTAGCGACACAAATTCTCGAAATAAGCAAATCGTTTAAAAACTCTTACTGATACTCAACGCCAACTTAAAATTGTTGTAACTCCACGATTTCAGTAACTCCGCCATTATAGGTTCTGCTGAATTTTCATAAATATGGTTAACAGAAACTCATTAAAAAAATTTTTTTTAAATAAAAATAATAATATTCAAGTTTTGTTTTTTTCCCCAATTTCAAGTTAGTGTCAATATTTGAATTGTACATATTTTTTTTTAACCTCCATTGAAAGACACAAAAGCTATAACCATTTGCTAGCTTCAAAGGTGGTCTCGCGTTTCTAAGCAGAAGTTTATTTTTTTAAAACACGTTTAAAGCAAGGACCACCCAATCAAGGGAGTGTAGTCTTACATTAAAATTTTCTTTTCAAGGGTCAGAGTTCAGCATTTCAGTTAGACCCCCTTTTTATATGATGTACCACCTTAATTTGAATTTTCTAGATTTTGTTAATTGAAATTCAGAACTCTTGAGAGAAAGGAAAAAGTTGCTAGAAACTTTTAGGTCGGAGGTAATTTTAGGAATAAGAGCCGAGTCTAGTCACCTATTCCAGTTGAAATATCTCCGTATTTAGACAATAACAAACATAATGTTCAATTTGTGGCCAGCATTTTGTAGATTTAATAAAATTGTGGCCGCGACAGAAGAGTAGGATAAAGACGCTTCTCGTCTTTTTGTCTAAAGTATAAATTTTGCTTTGGGGTTAGGGTTAGAAATCCATCCAAAGTTACTCACGGAATGTTAGATAAATGAAGGACAGCTGATGGAGGAAATATGTTCTGACAGTTCTTGGAGCCAGGTCGCTTGAATCTATGCAGTGGAGAATTTGTGTAATCTCTCGTCAAGCCAGAGTCCTGGTAGATTAGAAAGAGAAAGAATGGGTGTTAACATAATGAAGTACGAACGAGCAAAAGAAAGCGGAGGGGAAAAAGAAAGTTTTCCTGTGTAAAATGGCAAACAAGAGCGGATTTTATACTATTACCTGCTGTCCCTCCTTAGGCATTTGCACCACGGTGTGCTTAGAGGGTGCAATTCGAATCTGTTTGGCATACAAGGTCAGCTTATCCAGATACGTTTTGGCTGGAAAAAGAAAACGGTTTAGAATAAGCAATTTGATTTAAAGACGTTTGAAACATCATTTCAAATTTTAAATGGGGATTAAAAATAATCATCGACGAATCGTTTAATCAAAACGTTTTATGAAATTTACATATTTATTTAACGCCCATTTTAATTTGATTTAAAAACTGGCGGGATGACCCGTCATCTTTGTTACGGGTTGAATGAATAACCTTCCTCCATGTCCATAATATTATTCTCCTTTACATGTTATAATATTCAATGTTTGGATTTTGGGTCGAAGGATATACTCGACATTGATCAGAATAGATTTCTATAAATTCAGGTTTTAAGTCGGTGAAGAGCGTACAACATTTTCAGAGAATCGATGAGGACACCCTTATTAATATTTTTTAAAAATTGTTTTTATAATTTTTAAATTATAAACTAGCAGGTTTACTCGGCATTGCCCGGGACCATAAAAAAAAAAAATATATATACAAGAGGTTAAAAAGTGTGTAACATCTTTATATTAAAACTCCTATCTCAATCCATCTCTTTATCCCCCCCCCCCCCCTCTTTCACCTCCGCCCATTTCCCTCTCTTGGTTTAATGTATTAAAAAAAATAATGTAAGTCAGTCACTTGAGCTTTCAGTTTTAATAGTTATTGCTCCCAGGCAACATCGAGTTTCTTCCCCCACCCACTCCATCAAAAATATGAAATCTACGTTTGTTTTAATTTATTCCCGGGCAACACAGAGGTTTTTATTTTTTTAATAAATCCCTCTCCCCCCCCCCTTAATAATATAATGAAACCTATATTTATTTAGTGTATTCCCAGGCAATGCTGAGTTTTCTTGTCTACCCTTTCTTCATCAAGCATATACCACATTGAAAATGAACTACTGCATTATTGCACACACCTGCTCTATCTAGGATATTGAACACTGAATACCGAGCAACGCAGGGTACCTTTTCTGGTATACAATAGTATAACAAAATACAGTGAAAATCTTTCTCCCGGAAAACGCGTTTTGAAACACCTGCTCTATCTAGGATATTGATGACTCCCGGGCAACGCCGAATAAACACCGGTTCTATGATATTGCAAATGAACCTATTCCCCAAACAGTTTGAATTAACTACTAAACACCATCCTCGAGTGTATCCGGTCTCTCTGTACAAGGGTTGGTCAGAACAACCTGGCATGAGGATATTTCACCCTACAAGTAAACCCTGACCAAACATTCAAAATAACAATATTCACAGCACAAATAAAATCCCCCCCCCGGCACTGCTATACACTTGCTCATACGAGGAATGGTGTACCTTCTCAGAGTAATGTTACCTCAAGTAACATCACTTAGCTGGATACTCCACCAGACTAGATGAATTCTTGTCCTGAAAGAATATACTATATAAGAGTTAACTGGTCAATTAAGGAGAGGAAAATTAATGTTCTGAACTTCTTTACTTACTCGACGTTTGAGAGATAAGATAGAACTTTAATGGACTATTCGAATACCTATGTATCTCATATAGAGATGAAGTGTTAGCCCCAGGTAGAGGCCCCTTGACTTCTGAGAACTTCAACTGAAGTAAAATGAAACAAAAAACATATCTTTCTAATCAGGCTAAAGGTTTTGCGTCCTCCGAAGCGTATTGGGTCAAGTTTGACACTTAAAACTATGGACGCCTACAGACAAGTTAATAAAACGTTGATATAATGAAAGTCAATTTAAAAATGTTGTGTAATAAATGTTCGAAAATCATTTGGTCAAATTCTGTCCAATACTCACCTAATTGGGCATGATGAGGTTCAGCCATTTGTACGAGGGCATTATCCTTCTTATTGAACAGGATTTTCACGCGCTGCACATCACCGTAGACACCTAAAAAAAATATAAAGAAAATTACAATTAACATTTTCGTAATCTCGTGGGTGTCGAAATGCATATTGTGAGAATGATTTAAGCTAAGTTTAATTCATCTTTTATATTAAAGTTAAGTTTGTATTTCATATGGTAAAACTTTGACAAATCCGACAACAGATTAAAAGGACAATTTCCCCTTTTTTCTTTTTATATAAACCCTGTGAGCATTTTAGAATTGTCATATTTGAATTAAAATGTAAAAAAAAAAAAAAAAAAAAAAAGAAAAAAAAAAGAAGCCTTACAGAGTCTGAAAAGTAAGCAGACCCCTTATCCCACACAAAATGGTTTCTAGATTTTAGACATTAGGTAAAGGAGATTAGGAAAAAGGGAGCTTAAAAAATATTTATATATTGTAAGTTTTTTCTTCTTTTTTTCTTGGCAATTCAAGCCGATACTTCTAGTCGGGCGATTTACAAAGTTTATTTAAAGCAAATCCATACGTGTATTTAAATTCGGCTTTTGTTGCTGGTCGGAGGATGAATTCGAAAGATGCTAAGAAAGCATTTCCAGATCCCCCATCAATTACGAATAGTAGGAAGAGATCAGAGAGAAGGAAATAGTTTTCAAGCTGGTAAGGAGTTAGAGAATGGATGAAGCCACCCACAACACCAAACAGGCAACATCACAAATAAAGCTCACTAAGAGAGTTAAAAAATAAAAGGCCCAGAGAAGTTAGGTTAGTTTTTTTTAATCTTTTTTTTATTTATAAAGTAGTGAAGTGACGAGGGAAGAGAAAGGAGAAAAGAAAATCCCAGCTTAAAGAGAAACACCACCTCGAGATGGAAAAACAGACTTTTTTTTTTTATTGGAATAAAAAAAAGGGGGGGGGGGATAGTCAGTTGTAAAGACAAGATGGCACAGGAAAGAAAGGAAATGTTTTGTTCCAACACTTTCTGACGAAACACCATGTGAAAGTTCTAAGAGAAAAAGCATGCAGATGCTTTAAAGTCAAAGATTGGTTTGCCATTTTTTCAGACAAATTGATGGAATGAGAAGTATAGATCCTAGTTGTTAAAAGGAAGAGGGAGAGAGAAAAAAATAGAAAAGGGGGGATGGAGAGAAAAAGAGAGGGAAAGGGAGAAAAAAAAAAAGAAAAAGGGGGAGAGAAAAGAGAAAAAAGAAAAGGGGGAGAGAAAAGAGAAAATGGGGAGAGAAAAGAGAAAAAAGAAAAGGGGGAGAAAAGAGAAGAGGGAGAGAAAAGAGAAGAGGGAGAGGGAGAGAAAAAGAAAAGGGGAGAGGGAGAGGGAGAGAAAAAGAAAAGGGGAGAGGGAGAGAAAAAGAAAAGGGGGGAGGGAGAGAAAAAGAAAAGGGGGGAGGGAGAGAAAAAGAAAAGGGGGGAGGGAGAGAAAAAGAAAAGGGGGGAGGGAGAGAAAAAGAAAAGGGGGGAGAAAAAGAAAAGGGGAGAGAAAAAAAAGGGGAGAGAAAAAGAAAAGGGGAGAGGGAGAGAAGAAAAAGGGGGGAAAAAAACATGGGGAGAGAAAAAAAGAAAAAGGGGAGAGAAAAAAAAGAAAAAGGGGAGAGAAAAAAAGAAAAAGGGGAGAGAAAAAAAAGAAAAAGGGGAGAGAAAAGAAAGAAAAAGGGGAGAGAAAAGAAAGAAAAAGGGGAGAGAAAAGAAAAAAGGAGAGAAAAGAAAAAAGGAGAGAAAAGAAAAAAGGAGAGAAAAGAAAAAAGGAGAGAAAAGAAAAAAGGAGAGAAAAGAAAAAAGGAGAGAAAAGAAAAAAGGGAGAGAAAAGAAAAAAAAGGGAGAGAAAAGAAAAAAAAGGGAGAGAAAAGAAAAAAAAGGGAGAGAAAAGAAAAAAAAGGGAGAGAAAAGAAAAAAAAGGGAGAGAAAAGAAAAAAAAGGGAGAGAAAAGAAAAAAGGGAGGGTAATTCAAAAAGAGGAAATTCTATCAAATTCAAGTGGGGGGAAGGGTGACCTTCGGAACTAATAAACTTAACCATTTAACATGCAGATTAAAACATCAAACCTACATTTTATTTTTTAACGTTACCTGACTGAATCTCAAAAGCTTTCTTACATTAATTAAAATTTGATTAAAAAACGTTAAAATGATTACGAGTGTAAGCAGTGAATCAATTAGGGATATATATATATACACACACACGTATGTATATCACTAATCCAATGAATCCTTAGTGAATTCATGTAAAAGTGTTCTATAATAGTCATTTTTTATTATTAGGTATAAAACTATACAAAAGATAGACCTCTTCACACCCTTTGAGAAGGGTGACTGAAACATGTATGCAAATGTGTAGCCAAAAAATATTTGTATGTTTTTAAATTTTCATATATATATATATATATTGAAATTTGGCAATTTTACTTAATTCTACAAACTGTACGAGGAAAAGAAAAGGTTCTTTGGTCGGACGATGATAAAAATGAACTGAAAATAGGATCGGAGTTCGAAAGCATAGATGTAAGTGAAGGGAAAGGTGAGTGGAGCGGAGTTAGGGTTAGGGTTAGTTGCTGAAGAGATTCAGTCAAGTAGCATTTGGTTTGTTCAAAGGAAAAGGCGTTCGGAAATCGTCACTTATTCCGCGGCGGTTCTTCTACGAAATGTCACAAGAAATGAAATAAAAGAGTGCTTTTAAAAACATACCAAAAAGGGTAAAGAGAACGTCGGGCGTGACCATCTAGAGTCAGAGGAACAGGAATATAGCAGAGCGGAAGATAGGGTGAAATCATTGTCCGAGCGAGAGATAGTCCACATGGAAAACACCAGCGTAGTAAGTTGGGACGGAAAAAAAAGAGAAAAAAAAAAAAGTGGAAACAAATCAGTGTTGTGAATTGATAACATGATGAGTGTCGATGAAGAAAAACTCTGAAAAAAGAGCAATTTAAAAAAAAAAAAAAATTAAAAATAAATAAAAACAAACAATGAGAAAGAAAATCAGTGTAGGCAGCAGTTTGATCTGAGGGTTAGTTGCAGTCAAGATGGGGGGAGGGGGGAAGAGAGTCTGAAGAGAGAGGAGGTTCACGGTGGTGGTGGTGGTAGCAGCGGCAGATAGAGAGAAGGGCAGTAGTAGCGAAGGAGAGAGAGCTATCTCTTCCTTCTCCAAACATTTAGTTGCTTGACAACATGCCAATATGGAAGCATGCACAACACTTAACAATACAAGATACAATACATCGATCAGTTTTACATTTCTATTTACACGGGAGAGGACAAGTAATGGCGCATGTTGTCATGTGCGCATATATATATATATATATATATATATATATATGTATATATATATACATACATATTTACATATACATATATACCTACACACACATGCTTAATAATGAAGGCGTAAAATTATTTTGCTAATTAGCAATTATGAAAACAAATTTATCTTTTAAGTCTTTAAAATATATCCTTTTTTTTTTAAATTTTTTCAAGTATAACCCAAGATTTTAAAGGGGGGGGGGGTGAGGTGGGTAGCCATATAAAAGATGACAGGGTGGAACGGGGGGAAAAAAATTAAAAATAAATAAATAAATGCAAATAAAATTAAATAAGCAATGAAAAGAGAGAGATATGAAAAGAAGTGGTTCCAATATATTTTTGGTTTTCACTTCTAGAAATAAATGGATCTTAGATATTGGGGAAGAAAAAAAAAAAAAAAAAAACTTTTAGAAATTTTTTTCTTCCCCTCCATTAGGCAGTTTTAAGCATCTAAGTGTCATTCTTATTTTAATTTTTAAAAGAAAAAAACTTCATTTGTAGGTGAGAATGAACATACTATCTTCCGTTAGTCGATATACACAAGACGGTAGAATTTTGCTTTCTCAGGTCTAGATACGAAATAAAAAGAGTAAAAATAAGCCCCCCCCCCCCCCCCCCCCCCATATATATTGGCTACAAACTTGTTCAGGCATGGCCATCGCTTAAGCAATGCCGGTGAATGAAGCTTAAAGTTAAGAGAGGTATTGCACAGAACCAATTTCATTCTCGAGCAAATCTACAAGATTGGAAGCAAATCACCATTAGGTGTTATACACTAAACTTCTTTATTCGTTAAAATCCTGCTTTAAAGGAGGGGGAACATTTCTCTTGATGGCTTTTACTGGACCCTCAGACCCGAATGGCGCACGCACAATATATATATATATATATATATATATATATATAAAAAAGTGCTGATCATAGCGGTGATGGCAATTGCAGAGACGTGAAGTGTTATGAAGAAAAATGTTACGCCTACCTCTTCATCCAGGTTAGAAACGAGGAGAACACAATTGCAGGGTTGTGTCTGCATCGGCATCCCAAGGCGTGCAGCCCCCATTCCTGCGGTTGCCAAACCAAAACCAGCCATTGGGACAGCTGAAAAGAAACACTTACAATATAACAACATATACAAACGAAAATAGATTAACAAATTCAACGATTTTTTAAGTTTAAAAGGTCAACATTGGCAATTTGAATAGCTTTAATTAAAATGATAATTTAATTTAATTAAAATATAAAGTTGCAGAGAAAGATATTTCCGTTAAACAAACAAAATAATTTAATGACAAATGTTTAAGTAATTACATAAAAAAGTTAAAAAAATTTAAGTCTACAAATATATATTTTATATGCCATCGTGAGGCAAACAATTTTTAAGCTATTTTGCTCAATGAATGGATTTTAATAATATCTAGATCAGCATTTCTCAACCTTTTTACCCTTGTGTGTCCCTTAAAATTCTTCCTTGCCTTCAGAATAGGATCAGAGTCTAGTATCTGTTCTCAGTCATATGAGAAATCCTTGACGTGGGTAAGTTTTATTTTATCCCATCCAAAGTAACCCTGTTTGGGGAGCTGGATATCCTCACACAAAGTGGGCGTATTTAACTTTGCTCACATGAATGTTGGGGTCTAGCATAACACAAGCAGATTATTGGACATATTCCATTAACAAAAGTTTTACATATTTACAAAAAATAGGTTTTACTTAAATCTACAGCCATTTCTATTTTCATTTACATAAATTAATCAGAATTTTCAGAAATCAGTCATGCACATGTCCCGTCCGCTGAGTGGACACCGACTAGTGAAGGCGGTCACACTGGCGCCACACAAATAACACTAAACACATTCCCAATGATGGCTATTTAATTTTTTTTTTTTTAATAGTCGGTTATATCTGATGTCTATATTATAATAAGCAAGAACATAGTGTTTAGGAATATTACGTCTATGAGATTAAAAGCCAAAAGCGTATCTCACTTGTTCTTGGAACCCTTAGAAAACTTTTTGTGGCACCTTAGGGTTCCGGGGAACCCCCTGGTTGAGAAATTCCGATCTTGGTTGTCATCAAAAACAGTGAAAACAAAAGTCATGCACTTTTAGTTAACAGCGGAAGAAAATAGAAAACGGCATGCAAGCTATCAAACAATTCTATTCTAGATTTAAAAAAAAAAAAAAAAAAAAAAAGAAAAGGGATGGGTGGAGAAAAGAAAGAAAGACTAATCCTCTGGGTTAAAGAAGGGAGAGCAACAAAATACCTAATCCGACTTTGTTTTTGAAAACTTATCTTCTAACAATTTGGTCGACGAATGAGGGGTGGGGCACAAAAATGGAAAAGAAATGAAAACAAGTGAATCGTGTTCGTCAAGAGTGAAAGTGATTAATGACAAAAACTAAACCATGCTTTTCAAACACAAAGAGAAAGGCGCCGTCGTGATATTAAAAGCGAGAGAGATGAAAATATTTAAAAAAGTAAAAAAAAAAAAAGAGATTTATTTTTCATCTTACAAAAAGGTTTCACAATATTGAATGCTTGATAACGAATCCATAATAATATTTCTAACGTTTAGCCATTTCTCGCTCCAATAGTGAGATTGTTGAAACACGGATTTCAAATTCACACAATAGAAAAATAATCTAATATACTGTCATGGTGGCAACGTTAATTAATATTGCTCTGCAAAAGGACATTAAATATTCCTTTTATTGTTTTCTATTTGAATGATTCTTCATTGTTCATTCACTTATAAAGTAAAAACATTTGGGAAAGAAAGGGAAATTAGTTTCTTGGGTTTCTTTAAATTTTCCCCAGGAGGAAATGAGTCCCACGAATTATTAATAAAAATGGGTTGGGAGAGAAAAGATTGATATTCAATAAACAGCCATATTTAGTTGCATGTTAACTAAATTTAAGAAGGTTCCGTACCCGTCGGGGATACGTCCTAGACAACCAGGCCGACGGTAGCATTTTTTTTTTCCGGTCGGGCTGAGATATAGATCTATTCAGTCCTAGAACGTCCACCCTCCCAGGCTTTACCTTCTCAGAAGGGGGTAGTTTATTGCCAATCGGCTGAGGCGCCCCCACTGGGGAATGCCGACAGGACCAGCTAAGGCATTTTTTCTCTAAAAAGGCCAGAGGGCGCTCATCCTATATCCTTGTATGCTGGCTTCTGAAAACCACATCTGACCTTGTGTCTAACCTCCCGGGGTAGAGGTAAATAAATAATGTTCCATAATGCTACAGGAATTATTTCGTCGAGGTAGAGCAGAATTGGGATATTTCGAGTTAAAAGTAAAAACCAAGTTACACCAACTGTACAACCCAACGTTACCGAGGAATATATTTACTTTCGATGCCCCCCCATTTTTAAAAATTTTTTTTGCTTAAAAGTTAAATTCAATATGGTATCATTTGGTCATTGAATTATTAAACTAATCTGGTATAAAATATTTTGTCGGGTTTGATATCTCTAAAATGGTTGGATGTAAATAACAAATCCTTATATTTTGGAAGTATTTTTTTTTAAAAAGCCAGAAATGACCAAACTACGTTTCCAAATTTTGAAGAATCATCAAGCAATTCATTCTTTTTTTTTTTTTCTTCTTTCAACTATTCATAAAGGGTTAAAATGGCTGTTTACAAAGAAACCAAAATGCATTCTGATGGATTTAAATATACAAGTAAATTTGGTTTTATTTTATGTTATTGCATTTCATTCCACTCTTAAATATAAATTTAATGTATAATTATCAAAAATTATGTTAACATGAGAAACGGACACGCAGCTTCCTTGGCCGTTTGACTAGGAGCAAAGTGTTTGACTAGGAGCAAAGTGTTTGACTAGGAGCAAAGTGTTTGACTAGGAGCAAAGTGTAGTATCTGTCTTGCTACGACAACACTTCATCTTTTCTGTCCTCGGTCAGTGAAGGAGGGGGTCCTTCTAGGTGGAGTTGATATTCCCTCCTGCATTAAAAACCGACCGTGTGTCTAACTTTGGCCCCGTGTGTAGGCAAGTAAGTAAGGGACACGAGAAGCGGTCACAATTTAATCAAAAAGACAATTTTTTCCGTTATGGATTTGTACGGGATTCAAAACTCCCTTAGTTGAAGAAAGGGCATTGAGGGGGTAAGATCAAGAAAGAGAGGAAGACAAAGAATTAAAACTTTATTCAAAGACATGCTACCAACCAAATGCCGATGATATTCTAAAAGGGGTGATCGCTTATCAGTTACTCGATATATTTTTCAAAAAGTTATCATTGGAAATGGATTCAAAGTTGTGTCAGAATGAAATAATTTTATTTTAAATGGCGACTTTCGGAGATGAATTTCAAACTCCATCTTGATAAAATCATTTTTTGAATGAGAGTGCACAACTTTAGGGATTCTAAGACGACGACGACGACAATCGAATGCGTGTAAAAATGAGTAGAATCGGAACGAGAAGATCTTCAGCAATGGAGCTTCCGTAAATGATCGACAATGAAGAGAGCCATTTTTTTTTTAGCGGAGGGGGAAAAAAAGTGAGGGACGAAAGGAGAAAAAGGTGTTGAAAAAAAGAAAAGGGTACAGAGGAACAAGTCGACTTACGAAGTTGAAAACTTCTGGCCAGATCATCTGAAGACTTGCCTGAAAAGGAGGAAAGGCAAAAGAAGGTTCAAAGCTAAGCTCTAATCTTAGGGTACGACCAACACACAAAAAAACAAAACTGGTCGCGGCACAGTGAACTAGGAGATTTATTAGAAAAATTAAATTTCCAAAGACGAACAAAATAATTTCGCCTAATCTATTGTATAGAACATATATTAAACTTGGTTAAAAAAAAAAAAATATGTTTGATTAAAATTAATAATATGCAAAGTTATGTTTTTAGAAAGTAAAAAGAAAAAATTTTTTTTTTTTTAAAAATGATTTGATATATTGACAAAGTTTCAGCCAATGTAACCTCCAATCTTAAGGTAGTTGCTTTTGAACTTGGGAACCTAGTCTAACTTGGGAATCGGGACGGAATCTTTATCCGGAGTTCAAAGATTTCATCCAGGTTCTCGTGTTCGAAAATAGGCACCTGAAAAAGATGAGCGGTTACATCAGCCGAAATATTGTCAATCTAACAATCAAGATGAGAATAGTAGATCAAATAGGAATTATCAATCCGTATCTCAAATTCGGAAACATCAAGATTTTTGAACAAGCAAGCCAAGTTGTACAAGTTTAAAGTATCAGAAACTACAAGTTTGCAATCTAGTTTATCGTGGTCAAAGAAATGTCATTTGAAGAGCAATCAAAATCGAACTTGAACGATCAAATCAATCGATAGAAATGTAAGCAAAGCAAAATCTACATTTAAAAAGATCTTAAGCAGCTGGTCTATAGCTAGGATAACTTTCTTTTTTAATTATTAATATAAGCGCAAGAACATCTACGAGAAGGATTTCCGACCAGTCGTTGGTCATATGCAGAGTCAACTTGTGGTTAGCTTACAGAAAAGAAAAGTCAAAGGTTTTAAGCATGCAGAAAATTGTATGTAGACAGTTTTTTTTTTTTTTGTGTGCCATTAAATTTGTAAAATGTTTCCTTCAGTTGTGAAGACTTCAAAAACAATTGTCGTTCTTGGTTTCGATATGAATAGAAGAGAATAAGATGGAGAAAAAAAAAAAAAAAGGGTTAGAGACGGAAAATGCAGAGGAGCAATATTAGGGGGAAGAGAGAGAAAGAGAAAGGGGGGAGAGAAAGAGAAAGGGGGGAGAGAAAGAGAAAGGGGGGAGAGAAAGAGAAAGGGGAGAGAGAGAGAGAGAGAGAGAAAGAGAGAAAGAGAAAGAGAGAAAGAAAGAGAGAGAGAAAGAAAGAGAGAGAGTAACTTACCAGGTGGCCCCACTCCTGGAGCTGAAGCAAGAGAAATGCATAAAAGTCAAAGTGATGAAGATTGAATAGCAATAGTTATTTTGAGCAGATTCACAGGCTTTGCACACACGGACACACTAATGCGCGTATACACACTAATGCGCGTATACACACTAATGCGCGAGTGTGTGCGTTTGTACATGTGTAAAATGCTCTAGTAATTGTAAGTAGCCGTTTCTCCCCTTCAAGGGGACAGCAAGAAATGGTGAAGAAAAAAGAATACAGTTAAAAGATTCAAGGGTTTAAAAACCTGTAAAGATTTCAAAAAATAAAAAAATAAAAGATTGAAGGTACGAAAGGTAGCGGAAAAGAAAGTAAAAGTGACGCAAACTTTGTGTGCAGAAGAAAACAGAAAATCCAAACGGAGACCATGCAGCAGCGGCAACAACAACAACAAAAAACAATAAGCACCGACATTCAGACAAAAACAAATTGTTTGTTGGACAAACAAATCATTAGCATAATAAATAAACACTTATCATGGAGGCATAATAAATTTACAAAAGATTCATCGGAAGGATAATAAAACATCTATCAACAGTATAATAATTTAAAAGATTTTTATAGCAGGCATAATAAATGTAACCACAAAAAAGGTCGTCAAACAGATATCGGTTGCAGTGGAGTCGGGTAGAATTTTAGCCAGGATTAATCTTAACTATTTGTGATTGATCTTAACGATTTCTGATTTGTGATTAATCTTAATGATTTGTGACTTGTCCGTTAAAGAATTGTTTTTATTTCTTCATGAATGTCTTGAAAGGAGTGCAAAATGCCGATTGTGATTGTGTGGAAGCCAAGCTAGATTCATGCCAGAGTTATACTAAATAACCAGGGTAGCTTTTTGGTTTGATTAGGGTTTGGTGGTAAATGACTTAAAATCAAATTGAATTTATCAAAAATTTTAATTAAAATTTTTTTTTAATATAAATAAAGAAATTAAGATTTCTTTTAAAAAATCTGTGATGAAAAGAATCACAAGAGAAACGATTTGGGCAGCGGACGATAGTCGACGAGAGCATGCATGAATTGAAAAAATGCCACCCTGGCTAGTCAAAATGGAAATTGCTACACTACCCGCAGTGCAGATCTGCATGTCAGCACCAACATACTGCTGACTGGCGTCAGAAAGCAGCGTACCTCCGGGTGCCGCACCAAATGTGGTTAGTGGGGCGGCTCCTAGGCCAGGCATTCCTGCAAGTGGCGACGCCAACACACCGGGGGAACCTTGACACATTCATAAACAAGGATCATGCGATTAATCCAACGCTCGACAAATAGTTTCACCAAAAAACCAAGATGTGCGCATGTTCCATCTAGGTTGGCCAATGCCACAAGCAAAATGTTATACTACCATAAACAGTGGGGGGAGCACAAAATTAATCTCATCAATTGAGCGGAAGGTGACTAAATTGTGGGAGGGGGGGGGGGGGCAACAGACACTGCCGGTTTTATGACAAATAAAATTTAATGGGAAAGCATAATTGGTTTAGATGGAACATACGCAAAAATCTTAAAATTGTGAAAAATATTGTTAACAAAATATATCTTATTATAAATATTTATTTTATTATAAATACTTATATATATAAAAAAAATCTTTTATTATAAATACTTATATATATAAAAAAATATCTTATTATAAATATCTATATATATATAAAAAATATCTTTTATTATAAATATCTATATATATATATATAAAATATCTTTTATTATAAATATCTATATATATATATATATATAAAAAATATCTTTTATTATAAATATCTATATATATATATATATATATATATATAAAATATCTTTTATTATAAATATATATATATATATAAAATATCTTTTATTATAAATATATATATATATATAAAAAAAACTTTTATTATAGATATCTATATATATATATATATATAAAAAAATCTTTTATTATAAATATCTATATATATAAAAAAATCTTTTATTATAAATATCTATATATATAAAAAAATCTTTTATTATAAATATCTATATATATAAAAAATCTTTTATTATAAATATCTATATATATAAAAAATCTTTTATTATAAATATCTATATATATAAAAAAATCTTTTATTATAAATATCTATATATATAAAAAAATCTTTTATTATAAATATCTATATATATAAAAAAATCTTTTATTATAAATATTTATATATATAAAAATATATCGTTTATTACTATTTATATATAAAAAATATAAATCTTTTATTATAAATATTTATATATATATAAAAAAGTCTATTATAAATATTTATATATATATATAAAAAAATATATCTTTTATTATAAATATAAAAAAAAATATTAAAAATAAAGCGTAACAACAAAAAGGAATAAATCCCAGGAAAAAAACAAAACATTTTTTCTTCTTTTTCAAATCTTTAATTGAAATCATGCAAGGAGTACCCAAGGGTTGTGTATGTAATATTAGCAAATAGTGCCTGGGTGGATGATGACTGGGGTTAAGAGGAAAAGTGGTCGGAAAGTATAGATGTGTATGTGAGAGGATCGGGGTGGAAAAAAGAAAGCTGTGAGCAGAGCGATAAAGCTGAAGGTTGAAATTTTAACAAACAAACACAAATGGACAAATAACAGTCACCCTCATCCCCTCCCGATCAAGCGACTAGAGTTAGGGGAAAGGAAAGAGGAGTCCTGCATCAACAGGTTGTCCAATAGTGTTCTCCACCAATCTTCCCAAATCCGTAAGTATAAAAAGCACATCGACACAAGTGTGAAGAGAGGGGAAGGGGGATAGACAAGAGAGCGATAACATCAAATATGTATTCACATGCCATAAACACTCGCGCACGTATACACAACCATACAGTTTAGGTACTTACTGTTAGAGAGCATAAAAAAGGGGAACATTTGAAGAGGACGAACGATAATGAAGCAAAAGAGACAGGAAGAGAAAAAGTCAAATGAAGCAATAAACAGGTTTTCCCTTAAATCTTTTTTCTTTTTTTTTTATATAAAATACAAATTCTCACACGTCAGGAGACAAATGTGTAAGTTAGTGTGTAAGTACACACGTGTGCGTTCTCGTATATACGAGGTTGGTACAAATAAAAGACAGTTATAAATGGTTAATCTTTTAGGGAAATGGTTAGAATCAGGGTGAAGTTTCGTACTAGCAATTTATATTTGTGGCAACACTTTGCCGAAGAGTGATTGATTTAAAAAAAAAAAAAAACTAAAAAAAATTTTAAAAATAAAAAAAAACTAGGCATTTTTTCTTTTTACAATTTTGAATAAGTTTTGTTACATTGAAAATAAAATATAAAATTTTATAGCTTAAGAAAAAGCATATTTGTAATAGTTGAATGCATTTTTTTTTTTTTTTTAAAAGGTCATTTTACATCAATTGATAATGGATATTAATATTTGCAGTAATTAAGAGTAGAATGCTCACTTAGGTACAAGAAGTGATTTGACACCTGATTAATTCTAATCAGATGACTAGAGATGAATATTTGAAATGAGATAGTTGGAAGATTTTTTTTGTTGTTTTTCTTTTTTTTTATAGAGAAGTCGCATGATGGAAGGTTGCAGAGTCGGAGGTTTTGGAAGGAGGAGTTGTACTCAGATGTAAGAATGCCAAGTTAGATTTTTTTAATCTCCAAAGACAGTTTGAATATTCAAAGACTTTAAATATCTAGTCTGATATTTTGGAATTCTTGGGAGCGGGTCGTTATACCTTCCGACTACGCAACCGTTGGTCAATAGGGATACGAGTGGCCGTGTGAGGATGATGCAGCCAGAAGCAACTCTGAAGCAAATGTGGATATCCCAAATAGACATTTTAAAAGTGGCGGTGATTTCAAAGTGTTCAAACTACATCAACTCTGGCCATAAAAGAATAACATTCAGTAACATTGCGAGATAAATGCGGTTTTATAAATTACGAGAAACTTAATGAAGTTAAATAAGGTACTTACCACCAAATGAAAGCGCTTGATCAACAGACACATCTCCAGTAGGAAGGTTAGGATTGGTGAAGTCTCTGCTCTTTTCATTATTGTATTTAACATTGAGGCTAGTTAGCTTAGAGTAATCAATCCTCATGGTACAGCAGCCGTTATAAATATTTTGACCATCCAATGTCTTGAGGGAAGAACAAAAAAATAATTATCAATTAAACAGTTGAGCATGACATGATTAAATGACCCAAATAGTCCATTTCATTTTTCTGTTAAGTAACCTTTTTTTTTCTTCTTTTTTTAAAAAAAAAACAAAAAGCTGATTGATTGATTTAAAAAAAAATTTTTTTAAAGCTTATTGAATTTTAAAATTCAATAAGCTTAAAAAAAATTTTTTTTTTTTTAAAATCAATCAATCAGCTTTTTTTTCCCTTCAATTTCAACGGGTCATCTAATTGAAATAAATGAGGAAATGCAATTTTCAAATAAAAAAATTGTTGGGAACTTTTACCAAACTATAACGATGTCCAAGAATCTATAGATTGGAAATTTAATAGTTTGCTGTGATCATGTTGACAGATCGGGATTAAAAAAAAAAATTTTTTTTTACAGCACATCAACCCTAGAAGTCATTCTGTGCCATACGACATTAATTAGTCATTTGACAGTCTTGGAAAGTTATTTTATTCAAACTTTGGTTTCTTCTATACGAGTTGGAAGCAATTTATTTTTTGAGCTAGTCTATTATTGGGAGAAAACAAATATTTACCATTCGAGCACTTCTGGCACTAACTGGATCACCAAACTGTAGGAGAGCCTGAAAGCTATCTGCAAAAGAGATTAAGACGTCAACTCTTGAAATGCAGTCAATATAACTCTTTCATTAATTATAAACAGAAAAATAAAATTCTTAATGACATTAAAATGTTAAACCAAAGATTTAAAACAAAGAGAAGTTACTATCATTTTGAAAAATGGTTTTAATTATTGATGACTTTAAAAGATTTCTATTGAAATTCAGAATTACAAATTTAAAAAAAAAAAGTGAAAAGAAATGCAACTTACTATTTTTTGTAAATGTGATGATTTTTTGAATGTGTCCAAATTTGCAAAATATCTGGAAAGAAATTTAAACATTAGAACAAAGTTTAAGCATCGAATATTTCAGTTGGAAAAGATCGCAGGGTTTTACAGAACATACACCGCTAATAAGACATTTTACGCCACAAAAAAAATGAATAAAAAATTGAAAAAATAAATAATTGAAAAAAAAAAATAAAAAAAGTGAAAAAAAAAAAAAAAATAATTGAAAAAAAAAAAAAAAAAAGTGAGAAAAAAAAAAAATAAAATAAAAAATTGAGTTAAAGTTTGCCATCTTGTTTAGAGTCGTTTAAAGTCCAGGAGTTAAAAGTTTGTGTTAGCCACAGATTTTCTATAAGTGTGTTGTAATATGCATATGCGATTTTATGTGGGTTTTATAAATTTGATTTTGTGGTCGATATTTTTCACCTGCCACATTTCCTAATATAGATGAATTTAGTTGAAGAAGGTTGTAATGTTTTCCGTTTTCGCATTCTCAAATAGTTCCTTCATATTTTTTGTTACGCTACTTTTGTCTGATGAGGGCAAAGTCATCAGATTCCATCAAAACCAGCTGAGCATTCTGATGATTCTGTTTAGAATCAAGCAGTCGGGTTGATATCTTATGATCAATATGCAATTGAGCTGGAAAACGTTTGATTAAAAAAAAATCTTCCGTATGAAATCTTGATAAGAATTTACGACTGCTGAAAATGCGTTTCAAGTCCAAACAAATAATTTTTATTAAGAAATAAATTAAAAAAAAAATTTAAACTTAATTTTAAAAAATATTTTTAAAGATTTTAATTATTGGCACTAAATTGTCACCAATTTTTGTTGAGATTTGTCAGAATTGAATCCAGAACAGAGGACACATTACAGGAGGATTTTTTGTAATTACAAAACAAAGTATTCATCTGTTAGTGTTGAACTAAAACCAAATTGAACGTTTGAAGGAGACAAAAAAAAAAAAAAAAAAAAAAGCTTTAAATCGACAATAGTTTAAAGCAGAGTGGCTCACCTGACACAGAATGTCGATATTGATCTGGAATAACATGTTATCAATGATGACTCTGAGAATTGTCTTGGCCAGTTCATCAGGATTGCCCATAATTGCTTGTGCCGCCTGAAGAGCAGCCTGTGCACTCGTGTTCTGCAAATAAAATTTAAAATGCATTTAAATTCCGCAAACAAAGAATTTTGGTTCCAAACAATATCAACTAAAATCAAGCCCCCCCCCCTTAATATTCAGAGTATTGATTTACTCCTCTCCAGGAGTTAGGCACAAGGCCAGTTTTTATCTTACTCCCACAAGTAAGATGTGACCCAAGGTCGGGTCGGGAAAGTGGGGTTTAAAAATTGCCTGGGCAGCCCCGTCGACATTCCCCGGTAGGGGCGCCTCAGACAGTAAGCAATAAACTTACTCCTCTCCAAAGAGGGGAGGCGAAGCCTGGGAGGGTGGACCTCCTACCCATAGACTGGTGTAAATCAAGCCCCGAAGGCCAAGACAATACCAGTCTATGGGGTGCCGTATCCATATCCATCGGAACAGATACTACACTTTGATCTTAACCAAAAGGCCAAGAAAGTGCTAAGATCAAACCCAGAGTAAAAAGAAAGGAAAAAAGTTAATAAATATGTGAACTAAAAATCACAATTTAGAGAAACGGTTTGAAAGTCTTGCAATCAAATAATAAAAAAACAGACCACAGATGTTAAACAATGTTTCATTGATCAACAGTGTATAATAATTTGATAAATAAAACTAATTATATATATATATATATATATATATATAAAAAAAAAGAAAAAAAGAATACTTACTTGATAAGGGTTTTGGACATCTGTCTTTAATTCCTTATGATTAGAAAACTGCACGTAGACATCTTTATTGCGAATTTTCGGTTTTTCATTTGTATAATATAAAACCATGGATTCAGACTGTCTCTCATCAGCAAATTCCATAAAAGCCTTAAAAGAAAGATTTGACACCGGAATCAGTAATTGAAAATAATTGGGATCAAAATTAACAGAACCGCCGAGACATTTAGTAAATCGGGTTAGGGTGAAGAGAATTATTTGAAAACTTAAAAGTTCTCACATATAATTCTCTACAAGCCAAATGATGTAGATATTAAAAAGAATTTTTTTTTTTTGAAAAATTTACCTGATTTTTTTGCTTAAGCAGTAAAAAATTTGTTATGTGGCCAAAAGGCATGCCGAGCGGAATGATATCTTGTTCTGCCGCCTCGCCCGGTAGGCCACGAAGATGAACAACTTTTGATACTGGGGTTGTCTGGCTTTCCAGTTTCACCTTAAAACAAATAAACAAAAACATTAGAAAAATAGAGAGGTTTTTTTTTATATATAAAACTTCTTTTGTAAGATGGTAAGGAAAACCCCAGCAGAGTGCTCAATTAATTGAGATATCAAAAATTAAGAGCATAATATTCATTTTTTTTGATACAGAAAATCAGGACAACATAAGTACCAGGTGACAACATAAGCTGAAGAGAGCCGGATGGTTAACGCCTTCTGAACTTGAAACCGACGGTACTTATGTTGTACTGATTTTCTGTACAAAAAAACAAAAACAAATGTATATATGTTTAAGTGAAATATTTTGAAAAGGCACCAATCATGCAATTTAAATGAAAAATTCATTTATTTAATTTTTTTTTTTTCCAAGCTTTCGTTGTAGAACAACTTTGTCAGGCGAAACTGTAATAGTTTTTTTTCTTTTCTTCCTCATTTTGATGGTATTAACCCCGATGGGTCGAATCACGATATGAGCAGAAAGAGACGTCAAGTTCTAAACGACGTTAGGATAAGTGTAGTCCTGGCGATGTTATGCGCAGATTGGCGCTTTTTTTTAAGTAAGGAAATTGACAACATCTTTGAAGCACGCATGAGAATGTATTTAAGTGAAATAATCAACAATCGTGCAATTTAAATGAAAAATTCATTTGATTAATTTTTTTTTTTTTTGCAAGCTTTCGTCGTAGAACAACTTTGTCAGGCGAGAATGTCGTATAGTTTGTTTCTCTTTTCTTCCTCCTCATTTTGATAGATATAATACGGAGATGTATAAAGCGCAATCATGAATAGCAAAGTCTAATTTTGTACAGAAATTGCAGGTCAAAATTAAAGGAGGCAAAGAATTATGACAGCTGATCTCGCCTAAAAATATCCGCAATAGATAAAAATTATAAATCCTTGATCGACCGATCAGTTACGGCGATTCCGGTTTACGTGGATGACTACTTTTACACACGCGTATGACTTTAATATAATCTAAGCCTTTTTAATTAAATGATGTTAAAAATCTATTTTACATTTTCAGAATGAGTTTTTTTTTTTTTGAATTGGTTTCATTTGCATTAAATTGGCTTCACCATTATTTTTAAATTTTTTATTTTTAAACTACATTTCGGTTGAGGTTTCTGTCCAACACACACAAAACAGATGTTAAAGCGAATATGTTTGCGTTAGGAATGTGCCACCTAGTCTTCTTCAAGTGTAATAATTGTTTCTACATGGTAATTTTTTTTTTTTGTGTCTAGCCATTTTTTCGCATACTTAAATGGAAAGACTAAATTCAGCGATATATGCAGGGTTAGGGTTTAGAAATGTAAAAGTTATCCAAAGAAAAAAGTCATTTAAATATGCAGGAAATGACATACCCAAATAATCAAAACTGAATATCGTTAAAAAAAAAAAAAAAAAAAGTATGGAAGACCAAACAGACAAGAAAGTTGGATTCCACATTCTCGAAAACAGTCTAAAAATAGCAACACTGAGAATAGTCCAAATAAAAGCAATGGAAATAATGGTAACGATTTGTAGCAATTTCAGCTGGGGAAATAGTTGCTTCAAAACGATGAAAAAAAAAAAAGAAAAGTGAAACGCGAGCATTGCAGAAAACAGGTTCGCAATCCCAAGTGCACCAGCTGCATCGTCTTTATTGGAGCAAAAAGTGCATCCTGTATCCACAAAGCATACAAATCTAAAATGATGCTGTAAACTCCTGCGCGTATCAGAGATGCAATTTACCCCCCCTCCCTCCCCAAATCATGATGAAGTTTAAACCATCTAAAAGGTAGTCAAGAGGGAGAGAAAAAAAGAAACCAGCTGTAATGGTGTGCAATCATGCACAAAAACATTCAGTCCAAGATTGTCGCAAGAAAAGAACTTACAACCACACCAATTTTTACCCCCCCTCCAAGCAATAAAATTTAGCCGATATGTTGAGCCATCTACTTTTTTTTCTTCTTCACATAGTTCACCCCAGACAAGGCAGGCCGCCACTGTAGATGTAAGAACAGGGAGATGGTGGGTGGTGGTGGGGCTGCAACCTAAATTGGGATCTGCGCAGCGAGATGTCTGTTTACATTAGTTTTAAATTTCTGCATGTCTGTACCGTCGGGGAAACAGGGGGCAGGGAGGGAGTTCCGGAAGCCAGCAGCACGAGGAAAGAAGCTATTTGAATAAAAAGCTCTCAGGCATCTGGGGACCTCCACGATGAATGGATGGGATTTAGTCGATTGTCGAGTTGGTCTAGTGAACTTACGACGAGGGGGCACCAGACTATGCAGAATTGGGAAAGAACTCTAGTTTTGTTCTTAAAATCTCATCAGTTTTAGACACTTCATAGGCTGCATCAGAATTTCACATGCTTCTTCTGACCTCTTAACCTCTGACCTTTTAACATACCAACGCGACCTCAAGAGAAACTTATTTTAGAAATTATAGCATGAACAAAACATGAAACTTGAACAGTCCGACAATTTTAATGTCTATTCCTTTTAAAAGTAAGGCGTACAAAATCCATGCAGCAGCAGGCGGAAACCTCAAGATTACCTATACTACGAAAATAAGACGGTTTAAATCAAGAGAATTTTTATACATGTCTATATATCCGAGAAAGAAAACGTTCAAGTAAATTTGTCTAAGTATAAAGTGTCAATCATTATTTGGGAGCAAAATAGTTTCCGCTTTCGGATCGCGAGGGAACACAATTTTAGGGAGTCATAGACGGGGCAATTAAGCATTTAAGTGCAATACTTCTCTGCTATCAACATTTTCTAACGTCAAAGCAAAATCAGTTTTCGTTTCAAATGTGTTATTTAAATCGTATATTATATGAAGCGAAACCGTTGTCAGTGAGTGAAATTAGTAAATGCGAATGGTTAGCGATAATAAGCGTATCGGCCGGAAAACAATTTATGGCACTAAAAGTAAACGCTAACCGACTCCGAGGTCCATGAATCGAGTATTTGATACAATCACTCATTTTAAAGTGGCACTATAACTCTTATTTCCAAAAAAATAGGATTTTATTATGGGTCGGCGGTAAAAAAAAAAAAAAAAAAAAAAAAAAAAAAAAGGCATATTGATCCAGTGTCCTCGTTTAAGAATCATATGTACAGAAATCAGAACTGTTTGTTATCGACTTTATAAACATATGAAATCTATTGTAAAAATGTGGATAAATTTATAAATTTGCACAAAAACTTGTCCATTGTGAATTTGAATGTTAGCATAAGTTATATATAGACGCCTCATTATGACACCGGACTCATTTAAAAGAATGAGCGTATTTTAATTTTATTTAAATGCCTACTTTAGCAGTTATTTGTCAATTTATATTTGTTTTATGACACAAATCTTTGAGATTAAAACGTGGGTTGAGAGGAGAAAAGAGTTTTAAGACGCATTCAATCTATTCATCCAACATTTTTTTTTAATTAAAGTTTTTAGATTTTAAATTTTTTTATTTTACGAAGATTATGGAAACCAGTTTCGTTTTCATATATTTGCATTAGAGAAATTTGACGGTAGCAAACGTACGAGTCAGCAAGTGATGTACATGTGGACAGGTTCAATCATCTTTGCCGAGTATGGCATTAAACGTGGCATACTTATGGATTGGAGCCATTATCTAGATACTTAAGACACGTTGTATCCATTTAACGGTCCCGCACTAAGGATACAAACACAATTGTGTTTAATACCCCCCCACCAAATATAATTGGGTTGTGCAAGTGAATATTTTCTGGTAAAAAGAATCAGATTTGTTTTTTTGTATAATGACAAAAATTCATTTATTTTTAAATCAGATTCACACTATGCTTTCAGATAGATCTTGTTAATTTCTTTTCTTTTAAGAACATGGTCCAATGTTCCCATAAATAACTGGCGACAAATAAAGTCAGTCGTTTTCCCTTTTTAAGATAAATATGGCTTACTTTACTGCAGTTTCATGGTCACAAAAGTTAATATCCATACGTTTGTTTAGGAGGGAAAGAAAAGGACAAATGTTTTGTGAACAACAGTCCTGAAGTCCTGAGCTGATGTCCAGCTTATTGGCATTTAGTGAAAAGATTTCTACATTTTAAATAAATACCAACCAAAAAATGTTAAATGAGAACACAATTCGACAAGTTTTCAGAACAATGTCTGCAGAAACAGGAAACTTCATTTTAAGCAATTTTCGTTTTAAAATAAAAAATTAACAGTCAGTAATTGAGCCCGAAAATATGATTCGGAAGGTGAAACTTGAAAACTCCGAAGGGGGAAGTTCTTTTCTGCTAACGGATCTGGTGCTTTCGTGGGAACTAAGGTTTGCCAAAAATCGACATTGGCTATTCGACGAGAATGTAACATACTTATTTCATATCATCAAGGAAATACCATTTCAACGCATTTGTGTGTTAGGTAAGTTTCATTTAGTTCAATTTTATCACGGTTAAAGTATGGAAATAATAATAATAACCAGCTTACCGAAAGTGAAACGCATTTTTCAAAGTTAATGGAGTCAGATTCACTTATCAGCTAAAACTAAATGGTAGCATTTTCATTCTTCAGGTGTTATAGTAAGCATGGTGAAAAAACAAATTAAAATTTTTAGAAAAATGAAAAATGGGACCACTTAATACCTTTTTGGCATCATTGTTCATTTCAGCACTGTCCACGTGGTGAGGGCTCATACCAGTCCCGTTAGTAACCATTGGGCTGTGGGACATAAGTTCGTCCGATCCTCTCTGAAATCAAGGACAAATAAAAGATAAGCAAAGATACCAACTGTTGATTACGCAAGAAAACTGGACATGAACGCGGGGTGGTGTGTGTGTGTGTGGGGTGGAGAGTTTCGGTCAGTGGTCGGAGCAGCAACAGCGAGACATGGGAGGATGCGGTGAAGCGCATTCACCAATAATTAAAATATAAATAAGTATGCCTCATGATACAAATATAATTTCCCCAGAGTTCTTAAAAGGTATAATTCATGGTTATATACATTTATATTTAAAAAAGAACACAAAAAAAATGGGGGGGGGGGGGGGCTAGGGCGGATCTAACTTGTTCACGTACTTGTCATGCATCTAATTATAAGATTTGACAAATAGATTTCAATGATTAAGCCTTTTCACGTGTTAAGACGACTTAAGGAAATAGTCTGACTATTAAAAGAAAGTAATTAGGGTTAGCAGTGATTGTTGTGGGGAGGAGGAGGAGCTGCTAATATTGCTATCTCCCCTCACCCTATTAAAAGGGACACGCCATGGGGTTTAGGGTCATTGGCGGCTGACCCTCTCTCACTATTCCTTTTTTTGTACTTTTATTTATTGATCAACTTCTCACCACAAAAAATAGAATCATACAAGCAATGGACCAGATTCTTTTTTTTATAAACTAATTGTGGGTGAAATTGAGCTTTAAGGCTTCCATAGGGTGTAAAAATGGACTTTTAAAACAGGCTCATCACATTCACAGCGAACACTTTTTCATTTAGTTAAGATTGTGGAAGGGTGTGCAAGTGTTTTTCATTTTTTTTTTTGTATGTGTGTGTGTGTGTGGGTGCCCCCCCCCCCCCATTCGTTACCTTTCACCTTTTAGGGACCCGTAAAGCTTAATTTCAACCCTAATTTTGTTCGGGTACGCTGTTAAACTATTGGATGTAAACAACTCCAAAAACTTATGTTAAAAATTTAAAACCCAGTTTGAATGCTGTTACGTTTCGAAGGGGTCAAAGTCATTTTGTTCTATTAAAAAATCAAAATGGCCGACTTGGTTACAAGGCCGAAAAGCATTCCGGTGGATTTAATTTCGCATTTCATGTTTACCCATCCTATTTTATGCTATCGTATAAAAAAATTTTTTTTTTTTTAACCGATTAATAGTAAAATAATAATTATATAGATATGTAGATTAGGCCTGTGTTTTTTTACATGGCAAGAAAGGAAGAAAAAAAAAGACATTTTTAGAAGTTAGAGTAGGGGATCAGTTTCGCATGTAAATTTAACGTTTTACGATCCATTTTGATGACATAACATTTAGGACAGAAACCAACGTTTTGTTTTTTTGCTATGTGAGATGTGTTTATTTTTCTAACGGGGGGGGGGGGGTGTATAAGCCGATTACGTGTGGTTTTACGACCTTGCCTCTGACTTAGGGTTAGTGGTCTTAAAAAATAAATAAAAATAAATTGGTTAACTGCCCTAAATTGCTAGAATTGTCCGGAAATGGATCATGTACGACAACACGAAACTGATCCCTCACTCTAAATTCTAAAAAATGTTTGTTTTCTTTCAGGGTTTCACACGTAGTCGCCTAAAAAGGTATTTTGTGTGTGTGTGTGTGGGGGGGGGGGGGTCAGCGAAATCTTAACAAAAGTGAAATTTGGCGAGAAACACTGAATCGCCTTAATTTTATTAATATAAAAAAGACTGGGATTTGAATTTCTTCCACTAAGTGGGAGGGTGAGGAGGAGGAATAACTGTCGACGAAGGAGGAGGCATAACCGCCGAGGAAGGAGGAGGAGGAGGCATAACTGCCGAGGAAGGAGGAGGAGGAGGTCGACAGGAAATTCTCTTAAACAAATAGAATTGATATACAACAACCAATGGACAGGATTCGTTTATTTCCTCCGTCTCTTCTTACGTTAAATATAAATCGTAGACAGCAGGACATACTAAATATTTTAATGGCAGATGTGTCGCTTTATTCATTTGCAATGTAGCTAGCTTGGCTTTCGTCTTTTAATGTCGGTGGTCCAGTAAAGTTTTAAGAGTCATGAAATAGGATGAACATTGAACAAAGACGAAACGAAGGGACAAAGATTAAAAAATAAATAAAAAATAAACTGACATTTATTTTTGTATCAAAAAAAAAAAATCATTCATAAAAAGATGGAGGTACGCATATAGATCAGCCGCCATAAAATCCGGTAACGAGTTACAACGAAAACAAAACCACACAAAATAAAACTCGGGTTCATGAAATAGAACTTATTTTACTTATGTATTTTTTACGCGATTGCATGGTATTAAAAAACAAAATGTTTTTTTTTTTTGTCACGCGGACATTTTTTTATTTGTTTTTGTATTTAAAAACAAAAACACTAGTAAAACCAATTACAAATGTTTTTTCCCCCCCTTGTTTCAGTAACCAGAGATTAAATTTGTTTGATCGCCTTTCGTCTGTTGTAACTCGTTATGGGATCTTTAGCGAGTCTATATGGGTAGCCATGGGGGCTGATCTATACGAGCACAAAGAAATGAAAATACGAAGTGGAAAGAGAAAAGGTGTATATGAATGAGAACAAGGCATAAATATATATTATATGATGATACAAAAATACAGGAGGAAGAAAAAAAGCGAAAGATTTTTTTTTTTAGGAGAAAGAGACTCACAGAATCGAGAAGATGGCCTTTTTTATGGAAAGGAAGAGAAAAATAAAATAGCCACAAAGCAGGAATGTCCGTACGTCCGTCAGAGTTGGAGGATGGTTGTTTTAGAGGTTTAAAATAGGTAAAAACAAAAGTGGGGGATAGAAGAGAGAAACTAGGATGAAGAAGGGAGAAAGAGCGAGAAAGCTGGCCTAAAAATCTAGACTTTTTAGTTTGGCGGTTATGGAAAAAAGAGGGATTTCTTTTCCTTTCTTTTTTTAAGGGCGACACAAAACGAATTTCTGGCAGCTTCAAGAGGAAGTGGGAGGAAGTACAGAGAGAACGAAGAGAGGAGGAGGAAGGGGAGATAAGCAGGTTGTATAGAGAGTGAAAACGGAGTCGGAAGAAAGGGAGAGAAGCAGGGTATATAGAGAGTGAAAACAAAGGAGGAGGAGGAGGTTGTACGGAAAGGGAGGCGGAGGAGAGAGAGAAAAGAGTCGGTTAAATTTAGTACAAAGACACGAGCAGCAGTCGTGGTTTTTAGAAGAGAGAAACAGAGGGAGGGGGGAGAAGTGAACACAGAATAGAGAGAGGGGGATACGGACAGAGAGAGAGGGGAGGGGGATACGGACAGAGAGAGAGGGGAGGGGGATACGGACAGAGAGAGGGGAGGGGGAATACAGAGAGAGGGGAGGGGGAATACAGAGAGAGGGGAGGGGGAATACAGAGAGAGAGAGAGAGAGAGAGAGAGAGAGAGATCGCGCGCTTTTACTTCGAGAGCAACGCTCTTTTTCTTTCATTCCCTCTCTTTTATATATATTGGCTTTAGTGTCCCTAAATGAGTCATGGTTAAATTACTCAGATATCTGGCGTTATGGGCATTTTATTCTTTTTTATTTCTACACAGGCGCGAGAGGAGAAGTGATGATGCTACAAACATGAGAGGGAAAATGGTTGGTGGTAGCCATTTTTAAAACCCAACTACAAAGAAGGAGGTAGCAATCATAATATTACGCTAGAAAACTCTGAGCCATATTAAAATATTTATGACAACCGGGGGAGCCATTTTATTTAATTTCAACTTTTCTTCTTAATATTAATTAAGTGTTAGGGATACAAAGACACCCCAGAGTTGGTAAAGAGAATAAGGTTTTTGGTTACGACGTAGTGAAGTAGAAACGAAATGTTTCTTTTGCATAAACGAAGCATCCTACTTTCTATTTGCATTAAGACATGTACGAACAGTTTAAAGGCTTCAAAATTACTTTCAAACAGATCACGAAGCAAGCATTTTAGACATTAAAAAATTATGGGGCTTAGAAATTAATTGAAAAAGGCAACAAGTATTTATTTTCTAGTGTATTTTCAACACGCACCTGTCGTTACATCTATACTGGGGGAGGGGGGAACAAAAATACAACATTTAAAACTTTTAAAGTTAATAAAAGTCTCTGAATTAAAAAAAAAAATTTTTTTTTTTTTTTTTTTTAAAGATTGCTTATTTGTATTCAGGCTATTATTTTCACAACGTTTCGCCCAATGTAAGCTACGCCATTCTGAAGGTACATCGTTTCGAACTTCGGTAAAAGTTCGCAATTTTGACAAGATGCACTTTAAGTAGATCGAGGATTACATCGGCCAAACCGTGAAAACCACCAAGATGTGTATAGCAGTCCGAAAATACAATTAAAAAAAGGGTAGAATAAGCGTGTTTACGGTCCGGTCTGAATGTCAAGTATTAATGTTGTGTATGTGCGTGCGTGCGAAACGATGATGGGAAAACGTTCCGCAAAGAAAAGAGAATACATTAAATGTGACATTTCGAGTTGTGCGATGTTTCTAAAGTTGATTTAAAAGCGAAAAAGGAAACATTTCTGACGCAGTAAGTAAAACTAGTCACATTTATGGCAGACACTGGGGAATAAATAGGCTGACCTTTAAAAAAAAAAGGCTCCGTGGAAGAAAAAGATTGGTTGGTAAATACGCACACAACCAGTTTTGGTGTTGGTATATGCACATCAAATATTTAAGTGTGTGTGTGTGGGGGGGGGGGGATATCAAAGTTCAAACCGAGACAGGCTAAAATAACAAGTCTCTAGACATTTGAATAAAATATTAATGAATACATAATTTTAGCAGATAATACTTCGCTGCGTGCGTTTTTCTTCTTTTTTTTGGGGGGGGGGGATCTATAAACGCATTTTTAAAATTCCACACAAATAAATTGCCACTGAAACACTAATTTTTACAACAACTTAATAAAATGTTGACTACGAAAATATATACAAATCAGTCCGTTGGTGTCGGACTTTGGTATATTTCTGTTCAATCTAAAGAGGTCCAGCCTCCCAGGCATTTCCTTCTCTCTCAGAAGGGGTTGGTTTATTGCTAATTGCCTGCGGTGCCCCTAACGGGAAATGGCAACAGGCTAACACAGGCATTGTTGGTAGGCAAGAGTGCGCTGGCTTCTGAAAACCACGCCTGATCTTGTGTCGAACGCCCTTGTAAATAAAATATGAAAATAGCTATTAACACTGGGTTCAATTTGAAAAATCTTTAAAGACGAGCTGGTCAAATGAACCGGAGTTTATGGAAATATCTACAGAACAGCATGTATAATTTATAAAACCAATTTTGATATAAAAACATCACGGAAATAAATGTTCCTTATTTAGTTACATAATGCAGGGGGTATTCAGCTTCCCTCAAAAGGGCACTTTGGATTGGCAACAAAAATACAAGTGGTGTCCTGTCGCCGTTGGGTCAGTATTTATTGTAAATAAAGATCTCATCTTTTTAGACTGTCGGTTTATGCATCAAAGCATTCGGAATTTTAAACGAGAAAAAGAAAACCAAACACTTTGAAAACATGTTACAAAAAGGTCAAACATGATACCGTCGGTTTCAAATCAACAAGCGTTTGAGTCTTGCCAATTCTCATCAATCACTATTAGCAAGATTATATATATATATATATATATATATATATATATATATAACATGGCATTATCACGTTGATACACCGGTTTCCGTTAGATCACCGAACTTAAGCAACGTTGATCTTGGTCAGTACTAAATGGGTGACACCTAGCTATAGGCAAATAGCGTCGCCAATCTGCAGAGTGGCGACCATGACAGTCACCAATAAAATAGTCGGAAACCAGGGAGGGGTTCCTCCTCCAGGAGTGATGATAGAATTTATTCATATTGAGAATAGAATTTAAACAAGTTTCTTTCTAGTAGCCTCCCCCCCCCACACACGGTTCAGCTCCCCAAAGAGGAGCACTCTGAATTAGGATAATAAAAATTGCCTTAGCCTAGAAGGATTTCTCGTTCACTGACCGAGGACAGAAAAGCTGGAGTGTAGAATCAGAATAAATACTACGCTTTGCTCCTAGCCCAAAGTCCAGTCTAAATAGAATTGGCCCAGAAGAGTTATCGCCCTTGGAAGAAACTGTTTTTTTTAAACATTCGCGGAGGGGGGGGGGGGGCGCTTCCTTTATTTACACGGCAATCAACATAAAAGAAACGTCATAAACACGAACGTTAGCTTATGACAGCTGCAAGTATATCGACCTGCCTAGGGTATACAGGTGCCCCCCCCCCCCAGACATTTTAGCGTAATTATAATATCTAGTAATAAAACTATCAGACAATAGTCTTCCTCGTCTATACCTAACTTTAAAAAATAATTATTGAAATGAAAAATAACGGGTAAACTAAACTCATTTTTCAAAATGTAGGTAAAAAAAAAAAAACTTTTTAAAGATTTTTAAGGGGGTGTTTTTGTTTTTTTTATTTTTAATCAATAATCGCAGTCTAATATATATATATAAACAATAAATATACAGATTAAGTACAAGTATCCGTTCGTTTTTATTTAAAATATCAGTTTTAAGGAATACAATTTTCAGACTTCATTATCTTTCGCCAAATGTATTCATTTTGGTCGCAATGGTCACATTGATTTTTTTTTCTTCATTTATCAATTGCATAAAGAAAAAAAAAGCTAAGAATTTGTAGGATTTAAAAAACCAACAAAAAAAAAACCCATTGAAAACAGTCCCAGTTGTCTGTAAATAAAAGTGTTGGAGGATATTTAAGTCCGACCAGGATGAACTATAAACGAGATGTATTGGGAGGGGGGGGGATCAGTTGCAGCACATGTCTCTATTGTTTCCTGTTCAGTCACCATATGGATAGAGTGAGGACAGAGACAGCTGTGGCAAGTGATAGACCCCCCCCCCCCCCGCGGGGGGGGGGGGGGCACACTTCAACGATAGAACAATATCACGGATAGCAAAGAAGGAAAGAAAAAGAAAAAAAAGCTTCTTCATATATAAAGGTTGTTTGTTCACGAACCCCACCTAGAAATTTGGTGATAGATAATCCACGTATTTTTGTTCATATTTATTGTCCTCGGTCAGTGAAGAAATCCTTCTAGACCGAGGTGAGTTTAACCCCCCCACCCCACACACACAATGCTTCTTTTTGGAATACTGGATTTTCTCCAAATTAAAAAAACAACCTTGTGTCTAAGTCTGCTCTCGTGGGGAGGCAACTAATTAGCCCCCCCCCCTCTCTCTCATTATATATATATATATATATATATATATATATATATATATATAAACTGCGTTGTACAGGGTATTCGGATAAGTATATTTCATTTTGATCAAAAGGGGTAAAACATTAGCGTAGTCAATGTTCGTGCTTGAAATCGATAAAAAGGAAACGCAACGTCTTCATTTTAAAAATCGATTTTAATGGGAACTTCAAGAGGCTACGTACACCTTTGCCCTACTTCAAAATTGATTATTTTACAAATTTAAAAATGCAATATGGTGTGGGTGGAAAGGGAGTTTCTCATCTAATCCCGGAAAATAGCGGATAGCCCTGCTAACAGTTCAATACAGGAAAAGAGTTATTGCTTCATAATTAGTTTCCCATAAACAATAGTTGACATTGAATTAAGAGTTACTTCCCTTGCATTTTAAGTTTCCCTCAAAACAAACTAAGAAATCACAACTGAATTGCGACAATTTTGCAGAAATTATTTTTTTTAAACTATCCGTCGTTTCGTTTATGACACACGATGGAATCAATAAGTTACTTGACGATTCAACTTTAATGTTCCCTTTATATATATATATATATATATATATATATATAAACTTTTGAAAGGTCACGATAGTATCGTTAACATGTCAGCCATTTTAATACATTAAGTATATATACACACACATATTTAAAAGATGTTTACAAAATTCGAAAGTGATTTTGAAGACTTTAAACTGTCGGTTAAAAAGCTTTAACTATGGTTTATTCGAAAATGTCGATGTGTCCCTAAACCCAAACTATTTTCATTCGCCCCCACACGTAGAAAAATCATTTCGGCAAGGTGTCTTTTAAGTTGGGTCATCTTAAAAGTTAATATATATATATATATATATATATATATATATATATATATACACACGCACAATGTCAAATTCGAACAAAGTTGAGGCAAAATAAGTTTTAAAGTATCCACACTTCAATAAACAGCAATTGTAAAATGGTTTGGTCCCTGTTCGTCAACAGGAAAAAAAAAGAATTTTCTGCCACGACAGGAATAAAAATGGAAACTTTGAGAGTTGCTAGTGTTTTTGTTTTGTTTTATTTAGAACTTTTATAAAGTTACAAAGACCAATAATATTTTTAATTGCTTTCATATTTCTAACTTTATTTCGACAGTAAATGAAGCCAATCGATTAAGAGATAAAATGGCTGACATGTTTCGTATCGCGACCCTTCGAAAGTGCTGAATAGAAAGTTTATCGACAGTTTTTTTTTTTTTTCATTTTAATTCGAAGCCTAAAACACTTGAGAAAAAAATTATATTTTGAGCTCAAGTTAAAAATCAAAATGAACGACATTTCGTTCTCACACGTGTTCGCTAAACTTTCATCACAGACTAAAGATGGACTAGACTATACAATATTTATTCTCACTGTATTACTCTAAATAACAAATTATATATAAAAAAAATTGTTCGATTTGGGGGGGGGGGGGGTACTGTTATGTTCAGACACAAAATTCTTGAATAATTTGGTTGATATCCAAATCGATATTCCCACATTGTCAGAATATCAACTGTACCGGGGGGGGGGGGGGGAGGAGGAAAATAGCACTTTTTTCTTTTTCTTTAAAACTTTTTTAAACAAGTCGATTTAAACAGAACTTAAATTTTCCATACTTTAATATCAGCTAAAAAAAAAAACAAAAAAAAAACAGCAAAAAATATATTAAAACCCGAAATTTGGATAGGTTTTATTTTAATAAGCCCCCCCCCCCCCCACGTGTTCGAAGCTGAATCCGAAAAGAGACGAGCGAAGAAACTATGAGATTAAGAATAAAACCAAGTTGAAAAATAATCGGATTTCTATAGAATTAATATTGATTGAAAGCTTTGAAGAGACTAGTAGCCAGCAAGTGGACAACGAAACTAGGAGTTGAGAAAGCCGAGACATTTTTAAAAAAAAACAAAACAATTTACAAAAATATTTAATAATAAAAATTAAAATATAAAACCCAAAAAACTCACCTTTCGACTGATTGGGTAAATATGTTCGTTTCCAAAATGTAATGGCAAAATTATATCACTGGGTGGAGGTGGTTGAAGGGGGGGTAATGTCGGTACAGTGGGCATATGAATTGGGGGTTGATTGTAAGGCTGGTTATAGGTCGGATACCAGCATAAATACATTTCAGGAGATTAAAAAACGCGTTTAATCATGCTACGGTCAGCCAACCAAAATATTAAAATTATATATATATATATATTTTTTTTTTTAAATCAGCCGCAGAGTAATTTTTTTCCAGGGTAGAAGAAAAAAAAATATGAAAATTTCGGTTGTGGGGCAGCAACTCACATCGACATACAAAAAAAAAAAAAAAGGCCGCGCGAGCCGACAGAGTAAGAGAAAGAAAGAGAGTGGTTGATACTGCGAATCTGTCACCAGATATCTCCTATTAAAAAACAAACAAAAAAACCGCGCGCGATGAGAGAGTGAGCAAGCGAGAAAGACTTATTTCCCCCTCACACTTGTCGGGTTGCCGTTCACACACAGTGTGATCGAGGACGGGAGATGACACTAGCCTACAAGCTTCCCAAAGTAAAACAACAATTGCCCGTTCGCATGGTATAAAAAGGCATTTAGTTCCAATGGAGAGGCAGCGCGCGTCAACCACCAGTGAAGTATAGATTATGAGAAAGAGAGAGAGAGAGAAAGAGTGTCGAGTGGTCTATTCAAATTTTTTTTTTTTTGAAAGACACAAAGCAAGACCGAACCCGTTAATAGGAATAGGAAGAATGAGAGAGAGAGTTTGATACGAGAGGGGGGGGGGGTTCGAAGGGAGGGGGTAATCAAAGGGAGGAGGGCTGATCAACTAGTGTTCTCATCAAATAATTGGTCAAGCATGTTACTGGGTTGACAAAAGAAGAATGTCAAAGGTCATCAGCTTTGTTTCAGCAGTCACACATGGGTTAGTTTCATTTAAAAGCATCTCATATAGATCTGGATAGGGAGAAGAAAAACAGTCCTAGAAATTTTTTTGGAGGGGGGGGGGGATGTTTCTCTCTCTTTCCCACTCCCTCTAAGAATAAAAAAAAACTATTTAGGCGGGAAACGACAAGGGGAGGGGGGGGGACCCTTTGTAATGGAAATTTACGCCTACTTTCCTGGCCTTTTTTTTTTTGTTAATTTCATTTCAACCCTAACGTGTCTAACATGACTATGTACCAGTTTTTATATTCCTTAATTATAGGTGTATGTGTATGTGTGTAGGCTCGCAGCTAATTAATTGTAACAGTTGAATTTGATTGGCTTAGAAGGAAGAGAAAATGAAAGTTGCCATTTTTTGAACAGGTCTTAAAAATTGTTTTTATTTTTAAAATTTTTTCTTTTAAGGTGAAAGTAAAACGCTAATTACATCAGATCGTAAATGAACCAATTGAATGAAGAGAAATTCAAAGTTTTCTGGAAAAGTTCTGTAACACAATCAATATCGATCGGTTAACAATATTCTTTGCAGAGAGAGAAAAAAGAGCCCCCCCCCCATTCTGAACAATAATAGTTGAAATTGGCAAGAAATCTGAATGAAGGGAAAGTATTGGGCACTAATGATGAAATTAAAATAAATTCATAAAAAAAAAGAAGCCTTTTCAGAATGGCATCAAAGAAACTGACAAACTTTGGTGAAAAAGAAAAGTTCTGGTTTCTTGTTAAACCACTCGATTGGAACAAAATAATTTTTTCAGTTTCTTGAAAATGTCATTAATTAACATTTTTTGAAGAAAACATTCAATTTCTAAAAGCTCAGAAAATAGTTTGGCTTTCAAATACGACCCATTGATGTGTCAAAAAACACATCAAGGGCTCCCAAATTGAAGAGTAACGGAGGGGGGGGGATAATTTTTTTTTTTTTAAATTAAAAAGTTTCTGGGTTTAAAAATTATTTTATTCAAGTTTAAGTGAACCGTAACACACCTTGAGTTTTCTCTTTGTAACAGTTCATGTGTGTTTGCTTACTCATTCATAGGGTTTTAAAGAAACTCATAACCAATACATATATATGTATAAACTCCATTAACCAAAGTATATGGTTAAGTATATTTCATTTTGATCAGGAAGTGAACATTTGAGATGCATTAAAAATTCTCAAGTAAAACATTTCCTTTTTATAGATGTCAAGCGTCAATGATGATCCAATGATAATGTTCACTCTAGATCAAAGTGAAATGTGCTCTTCTTCAAGTTCCGTTGTTATGAAGGTCTATCTCCAAAACTCTAGAAGCAACAGACATGAGTTTATGTTAAGGGGTCAGGGGTTGAGTAGACGTGCATAGGGGACTTAAACTATTCTGACAACACTGGGTCTTCTTGCTGGGGTTACAATAAAAAAAAAATGTTAATGGGGGGGGGGGGGGGGTGTAGGGGTATATCCATAAAATTGGAGATTTACCATTATGATTCCCCCCCCCCACTGTTAATTTCCAAGGAAGTTATCCATTGGTAAATTAGGAAAAGTTCAGAAATTTAAAGAGATTGTTTTAAGCAGAGTTTATTTTTTTCGTGTAATAAATAGATTTATTTATAAAACTTTACCGAACAATAACAACATGTAGTGGGAGCGGTTTTGTATTGCCAGACAGCATTTTCTTCCCAGATATTACCTCCTCCTGGCATCATTCATGACTCTGAAGGTGGTTTTATTTCCACCTAAAGTTCCCTATTTTTTGTGGATCTGGATTCTCCCTACATTAAAGAGACGCAGTGGATCTAACTGTTCTCATCGGAAGCTTAAAAATACATCAGCGCTATTAAAAACAAAAGCTTTGGTGAAGATCACGTCGAGAGTCGAGCATTAGTTAACAAATACTGGAGCAACGAGTCAACTTATTAAAGCGGATTTCTCACTCAAGTTCTCCTGGACCGACAGCGCTAGAGTCGAATGGCAAGGAGAGTAAAAATCCAGGATAACTGGAAACAACGCCGGAATAAGCAGAGAAAGACTGATATTATTTAACACCCCCCCCCCCCCCCCAAAAAAAAAAAGAAAAAACTAGTTGCACAACCAGAACTTTAAAATTTGGCCCATAGGTGTGAAAGGAATACATATGGGTTCATACCTTTCCCAAACAGAACTAACCCGACAGTCTGCTGCAATTGCAACCACTTTACCATGCTTCTTCCATATAATTTCAATGAGTTTTTAAAATTTTACACATGATAGCTTTAAAATAAGCAAAGATTTTGTGGCTGGGGGGAGGGGGGGGGGGGGAATATTTAAATTCTGGCAATAACCAAAATACGGCCCGGGCTGCCTAGAATCCTTGTTCTAAATCTCAGAATTGATCCAATTGTCCTTTATTTAGGAAATAAATTTAAAGTCAGAAAGACTGTGTTAACACAAGTTCAGAAATGACAAAAAGATGCTGGTTAACCTTTCAACATTTTCATAGACCACCTCCACCCAACCACAGCCTGAAAGTACACACAGCTGACAGTGCACAGAATATATTTTTATTGGGAGGGGGGAGGGGGGGGGGGTGTAGAATTGGCTACCAACAAGCCCCACCCTTAATAGTAGGCTTAAGTTAACTCCCACCATGCCTGAACTTCAAAAAAAAAAAATATGAGAACTTGGTTCCATCCAGCAGAGTTACCATCCTAGTTCTCTGGAAGCTTCTCTCTCCCCTCCCCATCACTCATTCCTCAGCTGCCCCAACCCCCCCCCCCCCCTCCATCAGGATAGTGACCGGTGCAGTAATGATAGCAATTACAAACAATGTTAGAGTTATTAAGGTGACATTTAGAGAGAGAGAAAAAAAAGAAAAGAAAGATGCTGATTGGTCTAATGGTGGTGGGTGGGGTGGGGGGGGGGGGGTAGAAGAGAGCGGCTAAAATGGAACTTTTTTTCTTCTTTTGTGGGTTGACATTTTCTGTTATGGTGGAGAAGGAGAATGATGGTCAGAATGCGCGATAGTAGCAGACTCACCTAAATCCCCAAAGTAAAGGGGAAAATCGAGGCAAATTAAGCGGGAGAAGGACGGAGAAGGAGACTAAGTTATTAATGGGATTCGATCAGCCCGAAAAGCTAACAAAACTTTAAGGCTAAAACAAAAACAAAACTACTTTACATATGTATGTATGTAGTACTTTTTTTTTTATACTGCATTCAAGACCATGCAACCACCACTCCTACACTGATGAGGGTAAGAGAGCCCGAAACGACATCGTCTGTAGGTGAAAAACACTTTAATATTTTAAAAATATTTAGTGTATACATATATATATATATATATATATATATATATATTTGCTTTTGACACCTGAGGATGATTTGACGAAGAATCGAAAACGTTCGTGAAACCTATGGAACATTTATTAAATTTTTTATTTTTTATTTTTTTAATTTTTTTAATTTTTATTTTATTATAATACAAAAAAGACCATCAGAAAAATTGAAAAATTAAAAAATGGTATGATTAAACAGACAAATCCTTGTTATTTTTAATGTTTGCATATATATATATATATATATATATATATATATATATGTTTGATTAAACATATATATAGACACACCTTAATACGAAGGGTGTGTGTGTGGTTCTTTAAGTTGATAGTATGGAATCAAGTGGTTTACTATTTATGTAAGTTCCAAACTGGGTTTGTTTTAACCCCCCCCCCCCCCCCGACTCCAACTGCTGTAAAAATAGGAGCATTGGCTAAAGATTCCAGAGGGATTTAAAAAAAAATTTTTTTTTTTTAAATAAATCAATGTAGGGAATACATATTTTTAATCATATATATATATATATATATATATATATATATATATATATATATATATATATATCACTTCCAAGGATGCAGAGGAGAATGGCCTGGATCATAACGATAAACAGATGTCTCCTTCAGATAGCTGACATCCAACAGCCCCCCTCCCCCCGGATATGGAAACAATCCCATTACTAAGTTTTGTTTGGAATGTTTATTAAGTGTCCAATAGTCACATGATCCACTTTTGATAGGATTGGCAGAAAAATTGAAAACTGGGAGCCTTGTAATCCGGCCATTTTAGAAGTGAAATTTTAAAAACACTTGATTGCCGACATTATCGACGCGTCGCAGATATTTTTCGGCTTGCTTGTTGACTTTTTCACAAAGAAACCAAGTCGAACATAGAAATCAAAATATCTTTGAAAATATTTCAAAGTTAAAAATAATCTTTTTTCAAATACATAGGGGAACATTTATTTGGTCAAAATCGAAGTTAAAAACCCTTTTTTTGACAAATACATAGAATTTTTTTTATTTGGGGGAGGGGGGAAATTGAAGTTAAAAAAAATATATATTTTTTTTTATTAAAATCAAAATCTCAAACAATCTAATTTGCATTTTTTAAACAAATATTCTCATTTCGGTTTGATGCAACGGATAAAGACATTGATTAACAGGTTGAAGATTCAATCATCAATACAAGCAATCATAAAACATGAATCATCTAACTTCGTAGATTTAATAAGATTCAGTTTTAAATTCTGTATAGGTTCTAGAATTCGACAAATTCCCAAGTTCGAAAATATGCCCTAGAAGGTGAGAGGTTACATCGGCCGAAACGTTGTGAATATAAAAACCCCAGATAAGAATAGAAGCCTAAAAATAAAAGTTATCAATCCTCATCTAAAAAATTTGAAGATATTTAAACTATAATAGTGCAAACTGACTAAGATGTAAGATTGGGTCAGTTTCATGTGTGGTCAGTTAAGGGTATTGAAAGAGCTAAGACCCTAAAAAGGGAACATGGACCAATTGCAAAAATAGCCTGCAAGTCCCTCAGCTCATTTAACAAGTGAAAGTGATTCTTTTATAGGCCATGCCAAGAACAGTGCCAGAAAACTCAGGCTTAGTTTTTTTGTTTTTTTTAATTAACAGAACATTTTTTCAAACATATATGAAGATTCTTTATGGGAAAGTTTTAAGAATTGAGACAAAACAGAATTTAGAGAGAAAAAATTAAAAATTTATGGAAGAAATCTTCAAAAGACCCCCCCCCCTCTTTTTTTTAAAAAAACTTAAATAGCTTCACATTTCAGTGAAACAGGTTGTAATTAGATATTAAAAACTTTAGAATAAATATTCAATAACAATCATCTTTTCCCAAAAAATTCATCAGAACATTTGAAAAAATAAACAAACAAATGCAAATACAATCTTTATACTTTCAAAGGCAACTTCCTTTTCAGAGACACCGTCTGGGAGATGGGTCTCCTGGGATGTTGCCAGGTAATTCTTAGAGTTCTTTAATAAATAAATAAATAAAAAATTTTTTGATTAAATTCAAGACTTTAAAAAAAGATAAGATACTCATGGGGAGAAAGGGGGGGAAAAAAAGAAAAAGAAAAAAGAAAAAAAGGGCTGAACAAGACAACCACAAAACACAATTGTGTTTAGGGAGGACAGAAAAAAATAAATTCTCCATTTTTTAAAACGTGGATGTTGAAATAAAACAGATTCACCTATTCCAGTTTAGCTGAAACAGATTTTAATTAGACATTTTAAAACTATTATAAGGATTCGACAACGATGAACCCCCCCTCCCCCCATTGATCAAAATATTTGAATAGATGAAAATAAAATCTTTCAAATTCAAATTATTTCATAAATAAACTTAATGACAATTTTTTTTCTCTACTGGCTAGCAAGTAACAAATTATGCATATAACGTAATAAATCAAGAGATTCTCCATCCGATGTATATGAATCGCCTGAATGTGGGGGTCTATTGCCTTCGCTTCCGATGTATTAGATAAGTATAAACATTCCTTCCCCCATCCGTGTTATTAGTAAGATAGCAACTTGGGTTCATTTAATTGCTTACAAGAATACAGTTAGAACAAAATGGTTGATATGTAACGGACAAACCAAACCATTTTATATTCAATTTATATTACATTTCTTTACAACAACCAATATAGAAAAAAGTTTTTTTTTAAAAATATATAATTATTTTTTATTCATAGACATGCACAAAAAGCCGCTACACTGGCATATTGATGTTATCGATAGTTATTAGAAAGCAAGATCTCATCAGGCGGAAAGTCTGATCTTTCACTTAGATCTTTATATTGCAATAATATATATATATATATATATACGGCACAATCACGTTGACACACCGGTTCCCGTTAGATCACCGAAGTTAAGCGGCGTCGAGCCTGGCCAGTACTAAATGGGTAACCATTTGCGAATACTAGGTGCTGTATATGCTCTCTGCTTATCTCGGCATTGTTTCCGGTCGTCTTGTATTACTACTTGCCATTGGAATCAAGCAATGCCGACTCAGGAGAGCGGTTGTTAGGGATTGCGCAACCCTTGCAATTACAAATTCCCGCACGGGCAGCCCCTGGCGGGGCACTCATACGTTGAAATCGACGGGAGAGTCCATCATCATCATATATAAAGTTTGAATTACCTACTAGACACCATCACCAAGTATCTTTAGTCTTTCTGTACAAGGGTTTGTCAGTATCACCTGACATATAAACCCTGACCAAATATTTAAAATAACATAGTATTCAAAGCCCAAATAAGATCCCCATGGCTATACACTGGCTCATACGAGGAATGGTGCATCATCTCCTAGTACTGTTGCTTCAAGTAACAGCACTCCACCAGACTAGATAATAAGACCCCTTCAACACAGCTATACACTGGCTCATACGAGGAATGGTGACCCTTCTCCTATTGATGTTGCCTATAGTGACAGTAATAAGCTGAATATTCCACCAGACTAGATGAATTCTTATCCTGGAATCCGTTAAGACCAAGAAACCACAATAAATATATACTATAACAGTTAACTGGTCAATTGAGGAGAGGAAAATTAATGTTCTTGACTTCTTTACTAACTCAACGTTTGACATGTAAAAAAGAACTTCAATGGAATATCTTTATCTCGTAGATATCAAGTGTTAGCACCAGGAAGATGTCCGAGAACTTTAAGTAAAATCAAACAAAAATATATATTATGTATAATTTTCCGACTTTTTCAAAATGTGCGTTTTCCTTCGTTTCTTAAAACAGCAGACACTTTGATCCGGTCTTTTTACCTATGCGTTTTTACCTATGTCTTTCTATTCATCTTGAATGTAACCCTTAATCGACAGACCCGTGTAATAAAGGTGCACAGGGAACAGGGAGTTGACATTTACACATGCACAACTTGAAGGTCATCTCAGTTGAACTTGAATATCTCAAACATACGACAGTTTTTGTTTGTGGCATTTTATGACTCCCTTTTCTATGAAGACCAAGGACATCCTAACCCACATTCTTCTTTTTTAAACAGGGATTGGAACAATGTCAACGACAGCTGTCTGATGTGCTAACAATTACAGGAACATTTTGGATGGTTTCTTTTGAAATATCTTTTTTATTTACTTTGTGGCAGAGTAATCACAAAAAATTGGTAGGTGGCAACAGACGGTCAGGTTTTGGAAAAGCTTTGTTTGTTTAAGCAATATGAAATCTATTGGTTGAATGATCAAATATAAACAGCTCGGAAAATGAACTGTTTAGAACAAAGTAAATATTTATGCATAAAATTTCATGCTCTACAAATGCCGAGGAGAAAGCGGATAAAAAAACTAGTCATACAAGGCTGTTTTTTTTTATTTTTAAGTCAGCTTTTTATTTACAAAAAAAAAAAAAAAAAAAACCTTGAACAACAAGCATTGAAAGTAGGAGCATGCGCACACTTGCAGAGCTAAATAGTCATCGTAGTATGAACTGGAGATAAGCAGTACAATTTTACGAGCCAATACACTGGATTTTCTTTTGCGCTTTAAAAAAAAAAAAAAAATTTTTTATTTGCCTTTTTTATGGAAATTGCTTGGGACAAGGCATAAAGCCACTTGATATAAGGAGATTTTTAAAAAAATAAATAAATAAAAAACTATTTCAAAGTCAAAAACTAGCCAATGGTAAGTGTTAGATAAATAGATTTTGACCGAGAAAACAGCAATTCTTCCCCCTTTGTCAGAAACATAGAATGTGAGGACTAAAGAACAAAATAATGGAAGCGAGAGGTACTTGGTTCACATACGTTCAGTTCTTGAAATTCTTATATAATCTGAGGGGGGACTATGTTTTGTATAGAATTAGTTTGTAGATTGATTTAATTTTGTGGCCGTATATTAAAATAAAGTATGTAAACGAGACGTTCGACTTAGTTTAAGGTGACCTGGGAATAATGGTATCCAAGAAAACCCCACATTCTTAAAGCTCCCAAATCAGACACTTGTCATAGGACAGAGTTTTGTGTAATAACCCGACAGGGGAAGGGGTACATTCACTCATGAACCTTGGACGTGAGTTTTTTGTTTTTTTTGTTGTTTTTTTTTTTTACAATAAAAAAACATTAAGATGCTTATTTAGATTAGGACCCAAGCTAACTTTGACCCTATCCCTAACGACGGGGTCAAAGTTAACTCGGGTCCTAATCTGATAGAGTAATTAAAAAGCAAAATTGAAAGACGAGTTATTTTTATTTATTTTTAAACCGAAAATTTAAAAGGTTTTAACAGAAACTGGCAATTCTTAGTATTAAAAACTAAGGGGACTACAAGTAGATCATTTAAAACAAATGGCTTCGAAACTTTGAGTTTTATTAGGATGTTTTTTTTCTCGTTTTTATGACACATCAACTAGGGGAGGGGGACAAAACAGTTAAGGAATCTTTAAAAAATAATATTTTCATTTAAGAACTTTTGATATCTTCATACAAAAATATGAAGCAATTATATAAGTTTTTTTTATTATCAAACACGGCTTACCTTTGTTCCAGATGACAGGAAGTCCCTGAAAAATAGGAAAAAGAAAAATTTAAAATTTTTTTTTAAAAAATGCTTATTTTTAAATAAATGAACTGAAGAAAGCAATTGAGTGACGCAGGGGAGATAACTCTGTTCAAAGTTTATGAATCAAGGGAGATAAGCATTGACCAAATAGAGTTATCTCCCCAAGATGGCGGACAGTGAATACGAAAACAATTCGCTACGGCCTTGAAAGTGAGGTTGTCTAAGAAATAAGAGTTTATATTAAAAGATTAGAAAAAAAAGTTTCCTCGCTAGAAAATCCAAATCTTATTTTCGGATACATTTTATGTGTTTCTCGTCTGTACGTAACTTACATTTATGAATACATTTATCGAAATCAAAAATCGAATGAAAAAAAAAAAAAAAAAATCATTCAAAATTTAATTACGAAATTAAATTCACCCAAATGTAATTCGTTCCTTCATTAACAGTCAGAAACTTCAATTTTTGTCAATAGTATAAATTTAAAAGAATTTGGAAGCATTTAAACCGTCTAATGATAGCTTTTCATAGAAACGTCTTGAGAGCTAACATCTAATAATTTTATATATATTAAATTAGTGGCGCTGATGCTCACGGTGTTGCGAATGCAGGGAGGGGGGAATAATTAGGTTTGACTATGAAAATAAGCATAAAATGAAAAGAGAATTTAGGACGATACAATAATCACTCAAAACAATGAAACATTTGTTTTAATAAAGATTCCAGGGCAACGCCGGGTAAACACAACTAGTAATGTACAACAATCCATTTATACATACAATTATTTTATTTATACTTTGTCTTACACAAAAGATACTATATAATATACATTATATATATATATATATATATATATATATATATATATATAGTTTGAAAAGTCACATTGAAAACGTTGCTGGAATGGAAATAAGGAGAATATTCTTTTAAAATATTTAGAAAACCTGGACAACGTAAATTATTAGTTTTGTAAAATAAACTATTTATTTACTTAAAAAATTTTTATTTTATTTTTTTATTTAAGTACTTTCGATGATAAACATCTTTGTCAGAAGTATAAGATTATTTTTTTCTCTTCTTTTTTCGTATAATCCTACCCCACTGAGACATTTATCGAAGTCAAATTGAAATTCGCCTTGATGTTATAGACGATAAATGTTGATATGCCGTTGTGTGTAGCACGCGGTTACGTGAAAAAAAAATGGTGCGTGTATATATAATATATATACACACACTTTTTTAAAATTTTCTTATCCTTTGTCTTTCCTAGGGATGGGGCATCTTACCGGATGCCAGACATTCATCTGCTATTTCAGACGCTCCAGCCGAGAGATCTTTTTAAGATTCTAACTGTCCCTTAAGTGCAATTGTGTGTGTGTGTTTGGAAGAAGCTTAAAATGGAACACTGGAAGGATAAGTTTTAAAAAAATTTTTTTTTTTTTTATTGAATTTCTTCTTCATTGTTGGCTTATTGAACTGTATCGATAGATTGTGTACACTGTTTTAAATCAATGGTAAAATCGATACTTGCATACATTCCCACAATCGAACAAAAAAGCAGAGAAAAGAAATTTATTGTGATTTGGGTTTATATATAAATAATTCAAATAGAAACTCAACCATAAAGAAGCCAACATCGTGTCACGCTAAGTGTGTGTGAGAGTGTGTGTGAGTGAGAGTGAGTGTGTGTGAGTGTGTGAGTGTGTGAGTGTGAGTGTGTGAGTGTGAGTGTGTGAGTGTGTGTGAGTGTGTGTGAGTGTGTGTGAGTGTGTGTGAGTGTGTGTGAGTGTGTGTGAGTGTGTGTGAGTGTGTGTGAGTGTGTGTGAGTGTGTGTGAGTGTGTGTGAGTGTGTGTGAGTGTGTGTGAGTGTGTGTGAGTGAGTGAGTGAGTGTGTGAGTGTGTGTGTGTGTGAGTGAGTGTGTGAGTGAGTGTGTGTGTGTGTGGCTGCAAGAGAAGTTGTTTGAGCATCATTAACTTTGTTCGACGCGTTCATTTAGGATTGGTCCAATCTTGTATATTTCATTATGAAATATTTGCTAGGTCAACATTGGGGGTGGGGGTGGGGGGAATAGGCCCCTGTGTCAGTTTACTTGCACAGAAGTTTAGATTTCCTTCAACACAGAGGCAAGATTAGAAATAAGGTGGGGGTATATATAAAAAAAGTAAATATAAAAAGCTTTCTGCCAACACAAATAAAATTTAATAAATCCATGAAGTGGAACGAATGGCCTCAGAATTGGAGTATACATCTAATGATTTTGCACCCCCCCCCACCCTCCTTCGGCCTTTTTTCACATGTATTTTAATCACAAAATACATGCTCATTGATTTGAGTATTGAGTTATGTTTTGAAGAAAAAAAATAATAAATAAAATCCTTATACCCCCCCCCCCAACCATTCAGAAAAGTAGTACAGCTAAACGCGACATTTTAACCAAGCTCATCGAAACTAAAGCCAATAAAATGGAAGGATATGAAAAATGTCAGACCAACCTCATAACTATACTAGCAGGGTTTTTTTTTATTATTATTACCTCAGTTTAAAAACACTAACTAGGATCGGTTGGAAATCTAACTTGTCGCCTTAAAAATACTTTACTTTTGGAACAGCTCATGGCCATCCCTACTACAGGCCAGGCAATCGTGCAACTGGGGTCTTTTACTGGGGCCATGTGAATTTTCTTAAATATTCGATATAGAAGTTGCAAACAAAGGTAAAATTCCTCTGTGAGATTAGTTTGATGTTTTATGTGTTTTACATACCAAATAATAAGAACCACAATGCACTAATTGATAAATTTGACAAATTCCTATAAATGAAGAGACAGGTAATTTTGAATAAACAAAGGCAAATGCATATTTCAATGAAGAATTTTTATTTCAATGTTGGATTTTTTTTTTTAGAGATTTTGTACTTATGTCAAAAGATCATTACTTGTATATTGTGGTTAAAAAGAAAAAAAAGGATCCGCACCAGTTGATGATATAGTTTGCAACTTCTATATTGAATATTTAAGAAAATTCACATGGCCCCCAGTAAAAGACCCCAGTTGCACGATTGTCTGGCCTGTAGTAGGGATGGCCATGGAACAGCCCCATTTCATACATAGGGTTCTTCAACTTCATCAGTTCACCAGCCGCACGCACAGTGAACTAGACAAGATACAGATTGGTTAGGGTTAGGAATAGGGTTAGGAATAGGGTTAGGAATAGGGTTAGGAATAGGGTTAGGAATAGATTACTGCAGAAATGATCAAAGTGTATTTGACTCACAAAATTGATAACGAACACAAAAGGGTTCGAGTCAAGAATCAAATCGAAAAAGCTATGTAAGCCGTCAAAAGTTATTTATTGCGTCTCTGATCATGCAACAAAATATATAAATATTTAAAAAGTAAAAATCGAACAGAAGAGTGTTCCTATTTACTTGCCTCCCCATGATGAAACAGACACAAGGTCAGTTTTTAATGTGGGGAAAATCCAGCTCCCACAAAAGAGGCACTCAAGATTAGAACAATTTTTTTTTTTTTAATGCATTGGCTAAGAAGGACTTCTCCGTTGCTGAATGAGGACAGAATAGACTAAGTCTAGCATTAAAACAGATACTACACTTTGTTCCTAGCCAAAAGGCCAAGGTGTGTTTAACATAAAAATACAATGGTACTAAATATTTTGCAAATAATCATTAATACAATAGCATTCATTTTTACTTTAACAGGATTTTCACTATCTAAATCAGTTGCGGAGTAAGAAGGTATAAGGTTCCATAAAATCCAACTCCTCATCTATAAAGTTTTTAAATATTCAAACTTGATTCTTAAGAGATCAAAAGTCCGACGACGACGACAAAAATCTTAGACTGATTTAAATTCAAGGATGTTATTCCTGTTAACCATTTTCTATTTTATTTTTAATTTAACATTAAAAGTCGAGGAAGGTGGAGGAACTTTCACCCTCACAACAAGAAGTCCTCATACTGTTACCCCAAATACACTGCATACTAATTTTATAACAGACAAATATTTGGATATTCACCGGTGAAAATGGAAGTCTTTATTACCCCCCCCCCCCCATTGCTTTTGGCCGACAGGGGGAAAAGGGAGACAGTTCTGATTGTGATTTTCACATGGGAATAATTATCTTATTCTAATTACAACATTAAGCAGATTGCTTGCTTTTACTTTTCAGAAATTAGGACCTCGGAAAACACCATGTAGCCATGCATATATAGGATAGAAGTTGCTGCAGAAGTAAATAAATAAAAACTTCAGTATGTAGTTTCCATTTGTGTAAAAAAAAAAAAAAAATAAATAAATAAATAAAAAAGTTCTATTTTAATGAAATTATTTTTTTTTAAAATGCATTTTCCAGTGTAATTGATAAACAATTTTTTTTTTTTTTTTTTTAAACATTGAAATCATTCTTTAAATAAAAAATATCTACTTTCAATAAAATCATTAATTATTGTCTCGGGTAATGATAATAACTACCTAACAATAGCTAAGCCGTGATTTGATAAAATAGTTACGAAGGAGATTTTTGGCGGATCATTGAAGTTGCAGTGCTAAATATAAACTAAAGTTAACCATTCTGATTAAGATAAAAAAGAATCGGGTCAAAATCTGATCATTTCCACATCTTTTGTAAAAAACCAATGTTCAAGAAATTCCTGCACACAAAAATAAACTACTTTTCTCATTTTATTTTCGTCAGTTTGTGTAAATATATTTTTGAATAACTAGCTTAATGGAAGATATGTCAATTTTTTTTTTTTTTTAAAGTAACTTAAAATAACATTCATAACCAATATCATATCTATAAGAAACGTAGACAGAGCGGAAACAAGTAATTTCTGTATCAGTTTAATAGTTACTTTACTGGTAATAATATTATGTAGATAAAATTAATGGCAAAAGGGTATTATCTCCCTTGTTCTTGCTGAAACCATTAAGACCTTTTTGCAGAAAACCTTTGGGGTTTGGCTGAAAAAAAAACAAACGATTTTCGTTTTAGGCATTTCAAATTGTTTGCTGCTTAATGTTTCGTCAACTAATCAGAATGGGAACACAGCGAAAAAGCGAGCAACTTTATTATTACCAAAGCTTATTATATTTGTAGTGGGTTAGAGTGAAATAAATTCAGAGTATGAGAGCTCAATGTAATAAACAGAGCAAGACTAAAAAAAATAAATAAAGTAACACGGAATAACTGGTGCGATAATTTATTTCGCCCCTCCGGCCTTTTCAAACACCTAAACGAGATTACATATTTGAAAATGAAAAAAAAAAAGAGAAATTCACACTCACTATTCAACACACAGAGAGGAGGAGGAAATTGAGCGATTTATATCAGAAAACATAAATCGCCCAATTTACTCCTTTCTCTCTCTATGTGTGTATTGAATAGGGAGTATGAATTTCTCGTTTTTCATTTTCAAATATGTAATCTCCTCATTTAGGTGCTTGAAAAGGCCGGAGGGTCGAAATAAATTATCGCACCGGTGACTATGTGATTCCGTGTTACTTTATTGTATATATATATATATATATATATATATGGTTCATTTTACTTCAATCGAAGTTCTCAGAAATCAAGGAGCAACACGTGATCGCTATAGGAGATACATATATATTCGAATATTCCATTAACTCCTTAACTGTCAAACATGAGTAAGCAAATAAGTTAATATTAATTTTCCTCTCCTCAATTGACCAGCTAACTTATTTATAGTATATCTTTCTTGTGGTCTTTTAGGACAAGAATTCATCTAGTCTGGTGGAGTATCACTTGGAGAAGGTGCACCATTCCTTTTATAAGCAAGTGTTGGTTAGCCATATCGAGGGGATCTCATTTGGTATTCGAACACTTATATTTTAATATTTAGTCAGGGTTTACGTGTAGGAGGAAGTATCCTCATGTCATGTTGTCCTGACAAACCCTTGTACAGAAAGACCTTAGACACTCAAGGTAAGTGTCTGGTAGGCATTCAAATTCTCTCCTAAGATTATGTTTCCTTATGTGCAGTCATAACGAAGTGTTGGTATCAACCATCCGGTGGTGGAGGGGTAGCAGGTAGTTCACAGATGTGCACAAGCCCCCCTCACCCCATGTAAACAACAGCTTCAGCAACATCTTTGTAGATATACCCCCCCACACACACACGTTAGAGATAAAGATTAGTTTCAAAATATTCTGCTAGGGTTTCGGTTTGGTGCTAAAAACTACAAGTAAATACATACATACATACGACAGTTTTGGAAATTGATGCGCCCACAGCTTTGCAAAATATTGTCACGATATTTGAGATGTCTTGATTTGTATATCTGCTGTGCTTACCCGGTGTTGCTCGGGATTCGAACCCTCTAGACTGTCTGCTGTTTACAGGGATAAATACAACTTAATTTGTCCTGTATCAAATGATAATTTCTGATGGCCGTGGGGATAAAGCGAAAGCATGCAAATTCGTGGTTGAGTGAACCGAATTCGTGCCCCGTTACCGGCTGAAATTGTCACTTCCTACACTGATGAGAGCGTAAGCTTGAAACGCTGGTGGATGTAGGTAAAAATCATTTTTAAATGTAAATATAATATTATAAGACTACGAAATTTGGGATTAATCTTATTAAATTTGATTTTTTTTTTAAATTTATTTTTTAGTTCGTTTTAAAAGGGAGAGAACTCAATAATTGAACATGCTAACTCTCTTTAATCTGTTTCGGTAAAAGAAAAGATCTCCACTCTCAAATTTTCTTAACCGGAATAAGTATTTAAAAAAAACAAACAAACAACCCCCCCACCCCACCCCTGAATCAAACTAATATCTTTGCCAATAACACACAGAAGAAACTAAACAGGATAGTTTGAATCAGGTCAGATGGATTGCTATTTGGGTCTGACTTTCAAAATCAGACAAGATAACTTTGTTAGATAGAGAGCTAAATAACCACCAATACAAAACAATAAAAATAAGTAAAAAAAAGATGCGTCTTCTGTGCGCATCAGTGTGATGATGCTGAGAGGGGGGGGGGGGGGGTCCTGAAAAGGTATGAAACCATCCCTACCAATTTCCAGATTCCTAGGTATAATAGCCTAAAATTAGTGGACGGACATCCAAAAACCGTCTCCCATATTAGTGCAGATCCTATGTACAAACTTCCCATAAGCGTATCTAAATTAAAAGAAAAGAAAGAGGCATGTGCAAATGTTGGCAAAGTCGCACACAGCTGTACGACAGAAAAGAAAAATGAATATTTACACAGCTTGCCAACCACATTTGTTCTCGCAAATCTATTTAGAACTTCACATGATGATCAGTAAATCTTATCTTTTCACAAGCTTTCATCTTTATTTGTTCACGATGGTAAACCGGTGAAAATTTAACCAGAGAAACTTAGCTTCCATAGAAACATAATTTCTAGTCGAATTACAAGATTTTCTTTCGGCATCTAAACAACTAATAACACACTCGATAAGCTATACAATCAAGTCATGTTCCGCCGTATATTATAGATGCCCAACAGATATTGGCATCAAAAGGTTGATAAAAATATATATATATTAATCTGATAAGCTAAAATAAGCAAAAACGCATTTGAGCCTCCGCCGCTTCTAAACAGATTACACACAAGAAATAATCCGCGCGTAAATAGCTTTAATAAGTAAGCCTTGTATATTAGGTCGGAGTTGACGAGACCAAATGAAGTAGGTTTCTGGAGTACGCCCCCCCCCCCTTTCCATCAATATTAATAAATTAGCTACTAGATTGAAGATAAAAGAAAAAGTGAAAGTAACATTTTGGAAAAAGATAAAAATGTGGTTAATAAATAAAAAATTATCACTAATAATTTTTTTTATTAAAAAAAAGGCAGATAAAAATGTAGATGGTCAATATTTAGGGCAAACAATAACTAGTACATTCAACCGGCTGACCTACAACATTACCGAATTCAAGTCCTATGTAAACAAATTCTTGTTGACCCGACCTCTTAAATAATGAATTTCTGACCAGTTTCAACGATAGTTATTACTCCCCTCGATGTTTCACTGTCCACCTTTCAAAGTGGCCTGCGGGCCTTGATAAGGTGACTAGTTTGTAAAGAAAAAAAGATGTTTACCTTATGATTTAGATAATTTAATTAAGATCAAAGAAAAAAACTATGGATAAAAATAGATATTTCCTTCTAAAAACTCATCAACGCTTATCCTCGAGTGGCCTTTGGGCCTTAATAAGTAACTCGCTGTCTATTCGCGAGTCTATCGTTCTATATGTCAGCTGTATCGTTGATAAAGAAGTTCGATAGACAATGTCTTTCCCGGGGGCAAAGAACAACTAACACGTTTGTATAAGGAAGAAAGATACGTTGATTGCAATAAAATGCAGTCAAGCAGGAAACAGACGTTAGTAAAATGATACGGTGCTTCGTCTGTTTCACAATGTCATGTTAGCCATCTCTTTAAAATATTGCTAAAGAAATGCATAAACTTTGCAAGAGGTCGTCTTTAAAAAAAGAAGGGTCATGGATTAGAATTTGGGTCTACTCTGGATTCTTTTTATAGCGCAGCACAAAAACTAGTCTAAATAATTCCATGTACACGATTAATTGAACACAAGTTGGTATGTTACCCACAACTACAGAGGACGAATAAACCACAACAAAAAACAAGACTGATTTTATTTATTTCCATCTCACAGCGCCCTACAGGTTGAGAACTCTGACCTACAAAAAAAAAAATGCCTGGGCAGCGTCGTCGACATTCCCCGGGTGATTAGCAATAAACTAACTCCTTCTCAAAGTGAAAGAAGGTAAAGCCTGGGAGGGTGGAGCTTCTAGACTGCACAGAACCATATCTCAGACCGACATAGTCAGAAGATGTCACAACGGCCAATTCTGTCAGATTGATCGTCTGACATGAATTACTCTGGCCAGCAGAACTTGCAAGTAGTCAAATATAAAATGTGATCCTTATTTTAGGGGGGGGGGGGGGGGATGTAGGTTTCTAAACCGAGAAACTGAAACTAAAAAGGCTTGCAAACTCCGCACCATTAAATGATACCAACCAAATGTTTGGATAAATGAAGCGTAGAAGTTTGAAAAGATAAATGTTTTTATTTGAAAGTAGAAGAGTGTGGGGGCCGGGGTGATGATGATGAGAAAACCGATCTTTCTTTGAGCAGCTGGTGAGGATTAAACTTCCTTGATCAGACCCAGGGTTCAGCTTAATCTGATACTTTAGAATTTGATTCTTTTTTTTTTTTTACTTTTTTTTTCCCCGGTGTTACATGCAGACTGAAGAATTTGATAGTGGCACATCTACCCGGAAAAAAAGATTTAAATAAATTAAACTAATTTAGAACAGAAATACAAGGAATGCGCACGCACACGCTCGGAAATTGATTACCATAATATCGAAAGAAAAGGGAAAGAAAGTGCTCAATGTTCTGGTGTTATAGAGCACACAAAAAAAAAAAAAAAAAAAAAAATCAAGCAGAAAAAGTTTACAATTACTTTTAATATAAACAAATTGAAAGAATGATACAAGATTTGAGAAAAATAGCTTTTATTTATTTTACACAAAAACGTTGTAAAAATTATAAAAAAAATACAGTCAATTCCAAACAAGACCACTTTTCAAACTTTGAGAAAGTCAGCTGATAATGGCAACACATGAGACTTGAATACTTATTACCAATAAATAATTTAATGGGGTGGGGTGATAAGGGGCAGGGAGGATAGAAGGGACGGGGGGGGGAGGGGATAGAAGGGACGGGGGGGGGGAGGGGATAGAAGGGACGGGGAGGGGGAGGGGATAGAAGGGACGGGGGGGGAGGGGATAGAAGGGACGGGGAGAGCTAGGTGTAAAGAAGTTTGTAAAGTTACATACTTTGTTATTCATGCTCCCGGGCAATACTTGGTAGCCCTGCCAGTACAACATAAAAGTTCTCACAATTGACAAGTTTTTACAACAACTTACAAATACATTTTTTTTTTTTCCATTTCATGTGAGATGATCTGCCAATCACACTTAAATTCGAAATCGTATTCTCACCACAAAACATGCATGTTGTTAAAGATCAACTTTAAACGAGCACTTTTCAATAAAATCATCTAATCTTATTTGGACAGGATCGAGTCTTATTTACGTTCAACAGATCAAAATATTTCCAAGATGAGAGGCTTTGGGGTCGGTAACAGCAAAAAAAACCCCCCAAAAAAACCTACAATTTTAAAAAAGGTCCCAATCCAAAGCTCTGGTCAAGATTTTCAATGTTATAATTCCCTGGCAATAAATACTAGACATTTTATTGCTTCAGACTCGTGCAGTTCTTTTATCTATTATTATTATTATCTATTATTATTATTATAACAAAGCTGAGTTAATGTTTGTTTCATCACTGATGCTTTTACCATATATATATATATATATATTAATAATAAAAAAAAATATATACCTTGAGTTCTGCTTGCAAAAAATGTTTTCATTTGTTCAAATTAACCATGATTTTCAATTTAATCACCAAGTTATGCATCTTTGACTTAGTTCCTGTCTATTACTCTCACCCTCTCGTGTGGATTCAGCCACTAATGCATCTGTAAACTAGAGAGCAAAATAACTGAGGTCTTTACGTCTATATTGTCCATAAGGACAACAGAAGTAAAGAGACCTATTATTTTTACTTATGCGACAAGAATGTCGTAGCAGATGTCAGAGTTTATGAATTTTCGAATTAAATCAAACAGGAATAAATATCTAGTGGTTCTGACCCAACGGGTCAGGGAGTACGTCTTGTAGGTTTTCTTAATAGAATTGAAATGTTTTTACAACTTGGGAAAGTACGTTTAGTTTTTGAATGCGTCGAAACATCTACGCAGAATTCTACTTGTGGGCTGCTCTGTCCCTATTTATTTTTCTCCCCACGAGGGCAAAGTTAGACAAAGTAGGGTAGAGAGATGGGGGGGGGGGGGGGGGGGAACCAAGGTAAGTAAACATTTGATTCTGACAACATGACCTCATGAAAAGACACTTAAAAAGGAAAAATACATCAAAATTTTCAGACAATTTGCAATAGTGAATAGAATTTGCAGGGAGAAGCAGAAATCCAACAAAGAAACCCTAAGAGAAATAAGGGTGCAGACATGGAAATTTTGTTAAGACTCGCAAAATTTAGCGAAAGCAACTTAAATGGGAATAGACTAAAAAGGAGACATTAAAAGTAAGAAAATTAAAAATCCCGCTAGTGCACTTTTATCTTTGCCAAGGGAGATTAGAAGACTGTTTCATAGTTCACGGGGAGATTAGAAGACTGTTTCATAGTTCACGGGGAGATTAGAAGACTGTTTCATAGTTCACGGGGAGATTAGAAGACTGTTTCATAGTTCACGGGGAGATTAGAAGACTGTTTCATAGTTCACGGGGAGATTAGAAGACTGTTTCATAGTTCACGGGGAGATTAGAAGACTGTTTCATAGTTCACGGGGAGATTAGAAGACTGTTTCATAGTTCACGGGGAGATTAGAAGACTGTTTCATAGTTCACGGGGAGATTAGAAGACTGTTTCATAGTTCACGGGGAGATTAGAAGACTATTTCATAGTTCACGGGGAGATTAGAAGACTATTTCATAGTCTTCTAATCTCCCCATGAACTATTTCATAGTTTATGGGGAGAAGGGTTAGGGGTTGAGTGACTAATCGGAAAATCGAGGGGAAAAAAAAGAAAAAAAAAAGGGAACTTTTGGGGGTATCAGAATTTTTTTTGCCTATTTTACGATGCCAAAAACGATTCTTTTAATTGTGTTTTTTTTTTGTTGTTTATAACTAAATTTTCCATTGCTGGTGCTAATGATAAAAAAATTGATTTTAAACTACCAGTAGAACTAAAATCTATAGACCCCCCCAAAGTGTATTTTTACGGTTGCGAAAAATATATACACATATTACATGGGTTATTATGGAGTTTTTTTTTTTTGCTATATATATATTAAGAGATTTAAAAAGAATCGGAATTGATAATCGTATCAGAAACGTGAAAAATATTGGAATCGCCCCATAACTAGTTATTTTTCACTGAACGTTTAATCGGATCGGTTAGTAATTGTTGATAGGAATTTTCAGAGTCATAGCTATTAGCAGAGAGGAGATTTTTAGCAGACAAATAAAATTGAACAACAAACACATAAGCATTTTTTTTTTAAATTCCAATAATTAAGTTCTCAGAGAGAGAATAAAACTTGTGTACAACAAGCTATCCCTTGAGAGGGGGTTAAGTAAGGAGGACTCCACTCACATTGGGTCAACCTCTTCTAATTTACATAACAAGCAAAATCTATTCAAAAGGTTACCTTCAAGAATCAAGTATAAAAAATTGTAGGTGTCAAAAGAAAAAATATCTCAAGGTCACATGGGCAGGTCCTGTCTTAGAACTCTGTAAACATGAAGGAAAAAAAAATGGTAAAAAATTCAGTTAGAATATTCTAAAGGCTAACGTGTTGAAGGTTGTATAACAGTTCGATTCAATTAATTATTTTGAGTCTGTAAAACCAAAAAGCTATGGAACCGTGAGCCTAATTAAGTTTCAAGAAAATATACAAAATAAATTCAAGAGAAAATTGCTTGTAACTAGCTTGATGATCAGGAAAGTCGGAAGTTTGGAATCGTAAAAACGGAATATACAGAATATTTCATATAGTAGTTCATATATTTATAAGCAAAGTCAAAAATGGAAAATTGAAAACCTGGGTTAACAAATAGAAACTAATGAATTTTGTCGAGATAACAAAGAAAAGGAGCCAAGCATTTCAAGAAACAATGGACATGTGCTGTTCATTAACTCAACTTTATACTCTGATCTTTTCAGTATAACCCATGTTGGATGGATCTGTGATTGATAATTAGTGTAGAACCTCTATTCTGGAGAGCATGAATCATTTTTTTTTTTTTACCCATTCAATCTCTACTAAAAGTTAAGTAAATGTGTGCATGCATACACATTAATTTAGTATATCCATGGATTAATTTTTGAATAAATTGTACGTAAAGCCGGATCCACACTCTCAACCAGGTATGTGGTACAAGACAAAACGAGGCAATTTTTCCAGAGTATTCTCACTCTTTATAAGAGTTGCCCCATGATTTCACCCATGGGTTGAGAGGAAAGAGATGGATCTATAGGAGTATTTGCGACAGGGACAATGTTACGACATATAATATAATATATATATATATATATATATGTCTCAGAAGTTTCACACCATACACTAACCTCCATGGAGTGGCTACCCCCCCCCCCCACCCCACACTTTTGTTCTTCTTTGGGGGACATCTCAAATCTGTTGTGGACTTAAATTGTCCATACTATCAATAAAATAGATATGAAAACTTTGATGTGTGACTTCGGGGGACACCCTGTATGTATACAAATGTGTCGCTAAGTAAAATGCGAGTAATGAAAAGTAGTTTCTTATATATATATATATACACACACATATATATACAGGGTGATTCATAAGTCACTTAGCTATTTATTTTTGAAATTCTAAAGTTAAAAAATACGGTAATACAAAACAAAGTTTATTCAACAAATTCATTTATGGGAGTTTAAAATTACAGCAAATTTTCAAAATTTCCACCTTCGTTCTGCATGCATAGCTCCATTCTTTTTTGCAAGGAATTTACAACTCTTTGTAGCATATTTGATTGATTATGAAATAAATATATAAATTTAAAATAACAAAAAGCAGTAATTAGAGAGCAAGATAACAATTATCAAAAGTTCATAGTATGTTTTTGCTTCATATGGTAATCATTTTAAATAGCTAAGTGAAGTGACTTATGAATCACCCTGTAATTATATATATATATATATATATATTACATACACACACCAACAGCTGAACTAGCAGCCGGGTTTTGAATCTAAGCAGCTTGAAATACTCAACATGTCTAGCTACACCGAGGAGCCGTGATATGATGAAACAGTGGTATGTATGTGAATGGCACACATAATTGCTCCCTACTTGCGAGTTGAGCCGTCTAGTGGGAGGAATTATTGGTGTTAGACTCTTAGTAATTAGAATTGAGTTCTCCCGGAACAAGTGATGCAAACGAGAACAATTTCTATTTTTATGGGGTGCAGAGCTAGTTCAGGGGTAAGAACGCCGACAACTAGACGTCAGTTGTCTCCGTTTGAAACACTGTAACCACATTGTGCACAAAACAGCTGTAACTAATATAAAAATCCCCATCATACCTTTTTATCTATCTACCTCCCACAAGGTAAGATGTGACACAAGGTCGGGAAAGTGAGATTTGAAAAGCCAGCGCCCGAGAAGGTGAGCACTCTGGCCATTTAAAAATTGCCTGGGCAGGCCCGTCGGCATTCCTCAGACAGTAAGCAATAAACTTACTCCTCCCCAAAGAGGGGAGGCAAAGCCTGGGAGGGTGCACCTCCTAGAACTGCACAGGACCGGCAACCCCAAATAGACCGGCGTAAATCCAGACCCAAAGGTCCGGACAATAACCTGTCTATTAGGCGGGGGAAAAAAAAAAAAAAAATTACACTTTAAAATGGAATCCATTCGATGACAAAACATTTAGATTTTTTTTTTTAAAACTAAATGCAGATAAAGCAAGACTGTTTCTAAAATTAAATCATTTTTTTTTTTTTTTGAAATGGGAAAAGCTAATGACAGGGTACAAAACATTTCCACCTCAATTCCCAATCATTATCTTGAGGGGGGGGGCTAAAAATAGAAGAGAGCTTGATGATTTTAGAATGCAGTTTAACAAAACCTGGTTTTTAACCGTCTGGGAGCAGAGGAGAATATTACACATTATAATCTAGATCAAAACGGTTGATTTATTTAAAGTATACGCGAGATATATTCATTCCCCCCACCCCTTTTAATAAAGTGAAGTGTGTATTATTATTATTATTATTTCTATCCAGTTATGCAAAGTTAACGAGTAAAACATGTCTTTTTCTAACTCCCGACGACGAAACTATTTCAAGTAGTGAGAGGAAACAAAAGAAAATAAGCCAGACAACCACTTCAAATTTACTCTGAAATGATTTTAGAAACAAGTGCTCCACTATAAGAAAATAAATGAGTGTTTTCTTTAGGTCATCAGAAATGATAATTTATATATGAAAAATTAAATTACTGACAATTCTATTTAGATCTAGATAAATAGTAAGTGCAAACACTTGCAAAGCATGTTTTTCTTTCACAATTTTTTATGGTAGTGCACACACACACACATTATATATATATATATATATATATATATATATATAAAGTTCATGCAGTAGCTCAATAGTGTACAACAATGTAACTAGAGCTCATAATATGAGTGATTCTGAAAACATTTCAGATTTACTTAAAACTATTTGCATACAACTGAGATAGGCAGAAACAATTGTATGCAAATAAAGTGTTTTTCAAGGAAATATGGAATGTTTTTGAAACAACTATCATACATACACTATGTAGTTTGAATTACCTACTAGACACCATACTAGTGTGTCTTCGGTCTCTCTGTACAAGGGTGTGTCAGGACAACCTGACATGAGGATACTTTGCCCTACAAGTAAACCCTGACCAAATATTCAAAATAACATAGTATTCGAAGCACAAATAAAGATCCACTCGACACGGCTATACACGGGCCTATACGGAGAATAGTGCACTTTCTCCTAGTGATGTTACCTCAAGTAACAGCACATAGCTGGATACTCCACCAGACTAGATGAATTCTTGTCCTGGAATTCAGCAAGACCAAGAGACCACAAGAAAGAGATACTATGACATAGTTAACTGGTCAATTGGAGAGAATTTTTTTTTTAAATTTTGAATTTTATTGGTGTCAGATTTCATTAACTTTTAAATAAATTTGCTCAAATAAACTGGAAAATTGACGCCATTTTAAAAAAAAATTTTTTTCAAGGAGAGCCTTGGGTATGCATTCCGTCGGGCCTCACCAAAGACAAGAAGGGGGGGGGGGAGACTTAGATCGACCCCACCCTCATCAGAGGATTCATTGTGGCCCGATTCAACTAATAAACCGGATGATGATGGATGAATGCAGTACCACGTGCTTGCACATCTTCATGCCGCCGCTGATTATGAAAGTCGTACATTTTGACACGTTTGGGTACATATGATTACATAAGACAAACACAGACGTCAAGAATTATTTTTTATATGCACTGTGTGACAAATTTATTTTTTATATGCAATGTGTGACAAATTTATTTTTTATATGCAATGTGTGACAAATTTATTTTTTATATGCAATGTGTGACAAATTTATTTTTTATATGCAATGTGTGACAAATTTATTTTTATATGCAATGTGTGACAAATTTATTTTTTATATGCAATGTGTGACAAATTTATTTTTATATGCAATGTGTGACAAATTTATTTTTTATATGCAATGTGTGACAAATTTATTTTTATATGCAATGTGTGACAAATTTATTTTTCATGCAATGTGTGACAAATTATTTTTATGCAATGTTCTGTGTGACAAATTTAGCGCATTAATAGTTCAGGAGGTGGAGAGGACTGCTAGAACCCCCCCCCCCCCAAAAAAAAAAAACCCCACATCTCTAATAGGGTTAACCGCAGAATCCAGAAAAATAAAACAAAACTTAATTTTATATCTAATAGCAGAGTTATTAAAACGCCATATTGGTGGGCCGCACTCAAGGGGGTCCTATTTGCCTTAGAAAAGCAATGCAAATAAAACGGCAAAAATTAGAACATGTGCAAATCTCATTTCCATGTGGAAATAAAAAAAAAAATTAACATCTCAGTCTGGACCCCCGCCCGTCAAAGCAAGCGCCGACAACTTTGGATTTACGGTAGAAATAGAATCGTGAAAGAAAAAGAAAAAAAAAAGCTGTTTGTAAGCAAACAAATTAACATTCATTTCTCCACATGAATTGTTTTAATGATACGAAAGCAAGTATTAACCGAATACAATATCAGCAATGGGAATAAACGCAACATAAAAATAATAATTTGGAGAAATAAGTTGACGATGGTTTTGAACACATCTTTACTGTCATTTAGAGTTGAGAGTGGACCTGGTAGTAGTGGTAATCATGGGGCGACTTCACACTCCCCAAAAGCTCCCAAATTGGAGCCTTCACCACTGGATGTAGTTTTGAGTCATACCAAAAAATCTAATATGTAAAATAAATTGTCAACTGGATTTTAAAAGTTGGACCTAAATAGCAACTAAGCTTACAAATCAAGCCGATTCAGATTAGCCAATTTTCATTTGTTATTCTTGTACCATGTTATTGGCAACACACATATTTCACTACTAAAAAAAAAAAATGGTTCGATAGTTTATGAATATGAAGACATTCTTAAACATCTTAGTGAAGAGAATAACTTATTTTTAGTTTCGTTCCTCATTTGCTCTTGTAGATTAAATACTGAACCTAGAAAAAAAAAATGCTCGGTAATTATATATTGAATACTCTAGTCAGTCTTTCTGGATATGCCGCCATTTGCATAAACAGAACTTAAATTCCCTTCTTGAATGTGCTAATGTCCCGTGGCCTAATGGTTACAGCGCTTGCTTACGGACTATGTTGATTCTATGGCAGGGGTTCGAACCGTGCAACTGCCTGAGATTATCATCCCTGCACCGATGAGAGCGAAAACTCGAAACGCTAGCATATGTAGGTAAAAATAATTTATTATTTAAATAAAATGAATATTATATATATATATATAAAATATAATATTAAAATAATTAATATTTATTTAAGCAGTACTAATAGCTGTATGCACGATCCGAATACGTTCGTAGATCACTCTAGCTGCTTGTGTAAATCTAGCCGCCGATTCGCTATTTACAAAGTCAAATTCCTCCATAATTATTAACTAATTGTTTATGGCCGAGGGGTTAAGACTCTTGACTACGAATCAGTGGCGATTTGTGATCGGGGTTCGCGCCCGCCGAGAATTAGCTTCCTGCACTGAAGATTGCGTTAGAATGAAACATCGATGTCTGTAGGTATTAAAATAATTAATAATTATTTATAAATTATATATATATATATATATATATATATAAAGGACTTCCAGACAAAGAAAAAAAAATGTCTATATATCATTGAAAAGGGCTGGTTATGGCCGAAATATTTGATTTATATAATTGTTTTCATTCATTGAAAAACTAGTTAAAAAAGTTAAAATGTCTAAAAGTTAACTTTTAGACACTTAAAGTCTTAAATGACAAAAAAAATTTTTTTTTATACATTTGTAGATTTGATAAATTTTAAAATAAGTTGTTCCAAATAAACATAAAATTCATATTAAATTCCAAATCCTTTTGGATATTGGTTTTTCTATTTTTTTTTTTTGTACTTATTTCCCTCCCAGAGAGCCAAGATGTGACACAAGGTCGGAAAGTGGGATTGAAAGGCCAGCACCCTAGAGGAAGAGCACTCTGGCCTACAAAAAAAAAAGAAAAAAAAAAAAAAAGCCGGGGCAACCTTGTCATTCCCTGGTAGAGGCGCCTCAGGCGATTAGCAATAAACTAACCCCTTCTCAAAGGGTGAGAAGGCAAAGCCTGGGAGGATGGACCTCCTAGAACTGCACAGAATACCTCAGACCGGCAGAATCAAGGCCCGAGGGACCAGACAGTAGCAGTCTGCAGGTTTTACGTTTTTTTTTTTTTTAACGTTTTTTTTTTTTTTTTAAACGTTTTTTAAATTTTATTTTTGAAGATTTAAAAAAAAATTTATGTAAATTGCTAGGGTTTCAAAGTGAGTTTATTCCTCCAAATTTTACATTTTTATTAATGTAGACATAACTTTAATTTAAAACTCAGCCTTTAAGTGGTGACCAACACAATCTAATGTATATAATGATGTTGGGTAGATTTTAAAAGTTGGACCTAAACAGCATTTAAGCTTAAAATTACAACTTTGATTCTGACTAGCAAATTTTTATTTGCTATTGTTCTACCATGTTATTGACAATGAACAAAAGTACTTTGCTATGATTTTTATATTTATTTTTGTTCAATAATCTGATCCAGCAGTTTGTTAATAGAGAGACATCCTTAAATAAACACCTAAAAAGAAGAGTAGGACAAGAGGGATGAGTCTTATTCTGATACTGAAGTTAACGAAAAAGGAATTTGAATGTAATGGATGCTGGACAGGTAGAGCTAGATAATAATGATTTCAAAAGTTTACAACAACAGAATATAGAATAGATCAATGGGAAGATATGTGAAAAAGTAACACATTGGGGAGAAAAAACAAAAAACCACAAAATATGCAATCGACATTATTATAAAACAAGTAATAACAAGTTTAAACATGAACTTTTTAATCAAATTGCAATTGTAGTCAAGTTTGACGGGGGGGGGAAAAAAAAAAAAAAAAAAAAAAAAAAAAAAACGAAACAGGCTTAAAATGTGCAACGGTGATTTAAGAGAAAACGAGTGGAGAAATTAGTTGTCCTTTTCTATTTATAGGTCTGGTCATGTCAACTTAGATTCATAAAAAATAAATAACATGTAAGAAGCGTGATCATGGAGTAATAATGTGCCGAGGTACCGCAAGCATATCGGTGGTGGTCAGCTGAAGTCGTGGGAGAACAGATGGGGAGGACTTGGCCGAGTCCCCAGCTCCACAAGTTGTCGGTTTTTGGCAGTGAAATCACGCTTGATTAACCATCTTGTGTGACCTTGTTCAGTCAGTCCAGAAAAGAAGCTGGCTGAACACAGGGCAAACACCATTGCAAGACTGTAGCATATTAGATAGTATTCAGGGGAGATAGTTTTTATGCACAGGGATGAGGGGGGAGCAAAACCACACCCACTAGACAAATTTTTTTTTTTAGCTGAATTTCCACTTGAAATCAGCACATTTTGCTGGGAATTGTGGGGGGGGGGGGTAAGAGAGTATAAACAAGATTTTTCATAGGAAATTATAAAGCATTTTTTGTTAAGTAAGGATATCACGTTTTACGATTATAAACTAGTTATCCGTTAAATGGTTGTAGAGTGGGGGGGAAAAAAAAAAAAAAAAAAAAAAAAAAAACGAAAGAGAGGGTCTTAGAATACAGAAATAGCAAGAAGCAAACATTAATCTAAAAATGTTTTTTAACAGGTTGGCATAAGTGAACGATAAATTTATAAAACAAATGGCGCGTGTTGGATGCAAAAAAAAAAAAAATGCTTTCTACAGCAAATCTGAAAGACGAAGGTACAAGCAATGCAATCTGCCATAGAACAAAAGAAAGCGAGAAAGAAAGTTTCAGCATCTGTGAAGACAGAATGATGGGGAGGGGAGGGGGGCACACAAATATGACATCTCTTCTTAGAGATGGCATCGTTGCTTTTAATGGCACGTGTTTCCGAAGATGAAAGATGATTTCAGTCAGAGAGAGAAGCATTCGTGAGGAGGAAATGCATTATTTCATGGACGCTTTCCCCTAATGCGAACGAAAGGAGAGGATTAAGAGAACAAGTGTCATTCAGGTTTGACAACGAGGGCTTTGCAGGCGAACATTCGTCTTACCCTGGCATGTCATATTGGCCTTGCAAAATAACGAAAAAGATTCAAAGCTTTTTTTCTTTATATTTCTAGCAGGGCTACCTGACATCAATTTTTGTAGATTACAGTACTATATATATATATATATATATATATATATATATATATCTAAACAATCTGTTTAGCGTCTAAGTTCATTTTGGGACAAAACCAGAAAATTGCCTCAGCAACGATCGAGACAGGAAGTGGAGGGAATACGAAATGTTGACACTATTAAATATATAAACCAGACTGCCCCCCCCCCATTTACTTTTAAGTTGAATGTTGGTGAACCAAATGCAATGAAAGAAAATTCACCAATGAAGATCAAAAAGAATTATTACAGCACCCGGTGATTTGGGTAGCAGTATTAGCACTTCTGACTGAGGGTAAGAACTCCTCCACGTTCCTTTATGACTAATAAAAAATAAAAAATTAAAAAAAAAAAAAAACGAAATATTGATTAGGATTAAATACAAAAATCTATGAAATCGATTAAAAATAAAATCGTGTTTAACACAAGACAGACCAATATTTGCCATAAATCACTGATAAAAGAGCTTTATTGAACTTGTAAGAGCTATTTACCGCAAAAGTATGAGTAAAAAAAAAAAAAAAAAAAAGCGTCAAGATTGTTTTACATCTACGAAGCAGGATTCCATAAACACAAAGATCAACATGATGTTATTAAAACCAAAACCGTGATCATATTTTAGACCTAAAAAAATGATTGAAAATTACGTCTTCAGCACCAGTATCCAATATTGGGTTCCCGAAAGTATTTCTGACACTACACAATCATGATTATCTTGAATATCGTTTTTCAATTCAGAAAATTATTTTCAACTAGCGGAATCTGTAGAAATTCTACAATTCTATCCTTCATCTGTTGTATCTTGTTGCAGCGATTAGAAATATTTCTGTCTCCACCCCCCCCCATAATATTGTACTATAGTTATTTCAGAATATATCCATTATGATGGTCTATCTCAAAAACCCTTGTAATAGTTTGTGACATTTACATTCTATAGACTTTCAGCGCGAACACAAATCCCACAATATTATTGTACCAACTTTGGACCGAACAGATACAACGCTTTGATCCTAGGCCAAAGGTCAAGAAAGTTTCATGTGACAACAGCAATATCAGAAAAAATTACGAGTGTCGCTTTGCATTTTCGGCGATCCCATCTTAAATAAAAAGGTGCAGAGGGTGATAGCATACGCACAGAACATGAAATTTCCATAGTTTATTATTATTAATTATTATTATTAATTATTATATAGATGGGGCGAGGGGCAAAGGGTTTCATCATTAAACTTATTTTTAACCACTTTCCAAAGAACTCGGTGCTATAATTTTGACGGTTATGTAGGCTGACATTTTTGAGTTATTCACACCATGCAAGCTGTGACTGACAAGATTAATTGTGGAAAGAAATACAAAAAAATAAAAAAAGGGACAAGAGATGCATGCAGATTACGAAAAAAAAAACATGGCATTTTGAAGACGGGAGACAGTCTTTCATGAACACATGAGGGGCAGAGGTGAAAAGAGAGGGGGAGCGAAGAGAGGGAGAGCGAAGATTTTACAGATTCTTATTTAGTTTATTGTTGCCATAGCAACTGCAGGTCTCATCAGTTTTAGTAGATGAAAGGCGATGGGGATGAATTGGCCATCTTTCAAACTTATTTGGCCGTGGCTTAAATAATCAATATGGCTCTGCAGTACTTGAAATTAGTGCAAATTAGAAAAGTTTATTTTACAAATATAGAAATAATCTTGCAAAGTGCAACAAATTATCAAAGTGAAGAGTTCATTTTTAATGTAACGTCTAAAAATTTCATTTTTAATGTAACGTCTAAAAATTTCATTTTTAATGTAACGTCTAAAAATTTCATTTTTAATGTAACGTCTAAAAATTTCATTTTTAATGTAACGTCTAAAAATTTCATTTTTAATGTAACGTCTAAAAATTTCATTTTTAATGTAACGTCTAAAAATTTCATTTTTAATGTAACGTCTAAAAATTTCATTTTTAATGTAACGTCTAAAAATTTCATTTTTAATGTAACGTCTAAAAATTTCATTTTTAATGTAACGTCTAAAAATTTCATTTTTAATGTAACGTCTAAAAATTTCATTTTTAATGTAACGTCTAAAAATTTCATTTTTAATGTAACGTCTAAAAATTTCATTTTTAATGTAACGTCTAAAAATTTCATTTTTAATGTAACGTCTAAAAATTTCATTTTTAATGTAACGTCTAAAAATTTCATTTTTAATGTAACGTCTAAAAATTTCATTTTTAATGTAACGTCTAAAAATTTCATTTTTAATGTAACGTCTAAAAATTTCATTTTTAATGTAACGTCTAAAAATTTCATTTTTAATGTAACGTCTAAAAATTTCATTTTTAATGTAACGTCTAAAAATTTCATTTTTAATGTAACGTCTAAAAATTTCATTTTTAATGTAACGTCTAAAAATTTCATTTTTAATGTAACGTCTAAAAATTTCATTTTTAATGTAACGTCTAAAAATTTCATTTTTAATGTAACGTCTAAAAATTTCATTTTTAATGTAACGTCTAAAAAGCTTTTCACCATCATTTTTTGGTTGTTTGTTTGATGATGTTGGGTAGAGTGAAGAGAAAAGCAAAATGGACCAAGATCCAATCTAAACCCCATTTTACCATATACTTCTTGGACAAAGAAACGCCTCTAATTAGACCAAACATGGATTAATTTGCAAATGAATGTTCAAGTAAATCAAAACACGTCAAATAAATTTTTTAAATAAATACATAAATGATGAAAAGAAATAATAAAAAAATTTAAAAAACTATTACAAAAACGAAGGTTTCCATTTTACAGACTTTTCTGTTACTCCAACTTTACTTTGTAAAATCTTATACGGTCAGACGCCGAGGATTCCAAAAATCCTGCAAATTCCTTATGTTAAAGTCTAATATTTAGGCTGTTGATTCTTAAAAAAAAAAAAAAAAAAAAGAAAAAAAAAAAAAAAGAAAAAAAAGCATTTTTCAGTCCAACAGATTCCTGAAAACTCTGCAACTCCGGATCCAACCTTCAGTGAAATACATATTTCTAAATACTAGCAACACAAACTTAGCACATATAAACGCTGATATTCCCTTAAACAGGATTCACGGATATCAAGTGATGAATTATAATTACTAAACCTAGTATTATGAAGAATGCTACAATATTTATAGATATTCTTAATACATAACAAGATTTTATTTATATATTTTGTAGATTAGTTTTGCTAGTAGAAAAGAAGTATTAACGTGTAAATCACAGACATGGAGTCACAACTTCGACACAAAACATTTATGAATATCAGTTTACAAGCCGTAACAATGGCTTTAAAGATTTGAAGACCTGGAAATGCATTATGTCTTCTCTCTCTCTCTCAAAAAAAAAAAATTGAATTAAAAAGTTATGAAGGAAAATTAAAAAGGGTTATATGGTGTTTTCGCGACAAGAAAAATGATAAAATAAAAACATGATCAACAGTTTGACACTGTCAGAACACATGGAGTAGTTACGGAAAGTCATGTCATGCTAGGCCACTTCTTTCCGTGGAGGGGAGGTGTAATAGACTGCCCATTGATAGGTTCTGAGGTAGTGAAACCCTGAACTGACCAGGTAGCTGCACATGTAACAATAAGACTACGTGTCATACCATAAGAGTCAGAAAATCCAAGGCCTGGACGTACGCGTCCCCTCCTCACATTCAATTGCAAGCCCCTAGACTTCTGTGTGCGGCTCAGTGGAACTAGACACCGACAGATCCAGCTAAAGGACGATTAAAGGCCAGAACGATCAGAAACCCAAGGCTGCCCTGAGGCCGTGCGGAAGATAGAAATAAGGCGAACATTTTGAGCAGGACTAAATGTCAAGGAAGATAAATAGTTTGTTTTTTTCATAGTAAAGACCATTAAAAGCTATTCTGGCCAAGTTATTTACCTCCAGGAGGTTAGACACAAGATGAGGTGCGGGTTAGCCAGTGGATTAGCACGCTCTGACTTACAAGAAATGCCTGAGCAGCCCTGCTGACATTCCCTGGTATGGGCATCTCAGGCAATTAGCTATAAACAAACCCTTTCTCAAAGGGTGAGAAGGTAAAGCCTGGGAGGGTGGACCTCTTAGAACTGTACAGGACAATCCCTAAGACCGGCGAAATCAAGGCCCTAACTAAGGCCAAGATAGTACAGGTCTACAGAGTGTAGCATCCATCGGAACAGATACTACACTCTGATCCTAGCCAAAAGGCCAAGGAGACTAAAGCTATTCTGGTCAATGGTAGAGGGGAATTTGCAGTTTTAATCTATAAGTAAAAATTCTTAATTAGCAAAACCTACAAATTACAGTAAGCAGTGTAGATACAAAATTGGGATTTGTTTTAAGGCAGATCAACCCCTTTTTTGGGGGTCAGTTTGTGCAATCATTGCAGTTTAAAAGTTATGGAACGTTATCTAAGTTATCTTCAATTTCTACTTTAGAAGCTGAAAGCGACTTTCTTTTCTCTTGTAGATGATACGCAGAGCCATGAAAACAAAAGATTAAAAGAAAGAAGGAAATTCAATAGTTTATTAATTGCTTTGTTATTAAAATGAAACTAAATAAAAAAGCCATTAAATCGATGCAATCACAATTGGTTCAGTAGGATCTGCACCTGACTCATTTTGGCAACAATAGATCAACTGTAACTGGTTAACTTACTTCAAATATTACTACCAATCGCAAACAGAATGAGTTGTGCAAAAAACAGAATTAAAAATGTTGGGATCTCTAGTTTTTTCATTTGGTTGATCAATTGTTTTATGGCACGTCAGCCTCTAATGGGCCATTCTATGCAAGAGTCATTTACTTATATATATATATATATATATATATATATATATATATATATAAAATTAGGTATGTGTATATGTTTATATATTTGTATGTACACGATTAACTCCTAAACTGCTAGGCGTAAAGGTGGGTAATATGACTATATTTAGTTTAATGCAATGAAGGTAAAGTCGAAGTGAAAGCTTTTTGTGAAAATTCAGATACCTCTGATGTCTGAAATTTTAATAGGTATTAAACATCAAATAAATATTTCTCAAATTTCAAACTTTGCAGTATTTTAAAGGGTGTTTATGGAGCATTTGAAAATTTAAATATTTCAGATTTGCATTAAATTTGATCCATAATCATTAGACATCAATTAAGGCACATTTCCTTAATAAATTTTTTTTTAAGACCCCTTCACCACAATACTTAAATTTTAGACATTTTCTAGAATGAAAATCATATAATGGATTTTTGTAAACATTGAAATAAGGATTCTAGACAGGTTTGGTAGCATTATATCTGGATAATAATCTTCACACGGAAACATAAAAGTGGTGCAAAACTTGTTTCTAGTTTGTTATTGTTTGTTTTGTAGATGGGTGGTTTGTGGAGAAACTGTACATGCATTAATTTGATTTAATGACATCCCATTTAAAGTCAATTAAAGTTTAGTGTTAACAGTTTGTGCTAGCTACATATTTTATGTAAAGTTTTGGAATTTGTTTTGTGGTTGATATTTTTAATCTGCCATATTTTCTAACAGATAAATTTAGTTGAAGAAGGTTCTAATGTTTTCCGTTTTCACTTTCTCATATTTTTTTATGTTATGCTACTTTTGTCTGATGAGGGCAAAGTCGCCACATTCAATCAAAATGTGTTTGCATATTTAATCACATTCTGGTGATTCTCTGTTTAGAATGAAGCAGTGGGTTATGCAATTAGACCACTTGTCACTCGTTCTACGTTTTTGGGGCTCTAGCTCTCATTTCCTTAGAGAAGGCTTGATGGAATTGGCTTGTCCATTTAAAAGCATATCCGCTCTTTGTGTTAGTAAAGTAAACTTGTGAATCAGGATGGTAACATTGACAGTGCCCCCCCCCCCCGATTCTTTCTAGAGAGCAGGGTACTCACAAGAGGGACCACATGAAAGTTGCCAAAATCATAAAGTTAAAGCGGTACTATAGAACAAACAGGATTTGAACCTGGCACCACAGGTCACCAGCCCATGTAGTTAACCACCATCAACTCATTATTTATCATTGAACCAATATTACACCAACACGAGTTGGTATTTTTACCCAGAGCTGGAACTGCATCGAGGGTTTATACCTTTCCCTGAGAGTATTAGCAGATTCTTGGTAGAAATTGATCAAGCTTTACGAGGAAAAACCTACAAATGGCTCGACTCATAAACAGATTGACACACTAGCGAACATCAGAAATGTTCTTAATAAAAGCTTATAGAATCAAAGTTTCTTTTTTTTTTTAAAGCATTGGGAACATTTTAAGTAGGATAGTCGGTAGAGTAAATGCGGGATTGTGGGGGCTGCTGAAGTGATGGACAAAAGATAAAAGAAATAGTGCTTGGTTGGACGAAATGGGTCAGAATGTATTTAGTTTAGAATATAATGCACAGAGGATGAGCCCCTCCCCCTACACACAGAATTTGATGACCTTGCACCTCATCTGTTAGATTGAATTATTTACTATAAAGTAAAATGACAAAGTTTCCCCTCTTACAGGTCAGAGAATATGTATTACTTATGCACCTAGAAGAAAAGATTCCGGTATTTTTAACAAAAGGGGTGGGGAAAAAAAAAAAAAAAAAAAAAGGGGGGGGGGGTCGATATTTGATGGGCACGTGGAATCTCGATAATTTAACAGAATCACAGCTAATAACCCACTAATTGTGCAAAAATGTAATGTTCAACCGAACTGTGTATATATTTTTTTTATTAACAGTATTTTTGTGTAATTTTCAATTTTTGAGCGATTATCGAGACGCCACGTGACCGTCTAATGTCAGCTATTTTTGTTTTCTGTTCTAACAGACACTAGTTTCGCATTAGATTAAAAAAAACGTTTTAACATAAGTTAGATCACAAAAAGAACTTATCCAACTATGTAGAAAAGTAACTCATCTTGCCTTTGGTAACATTTATTTATTGTATATATTTTTTTTTATCCCTTTTTTGTTTTGTTGGCTGTTAAAAATGTCTAAAGATTCATTTTTTTAAATTATCCAGAAAAGGATTTTATAATGACTTCTTGAGGGAATCAACAGTACAAACTTGGAAGTCGCTCCAGACAAGGCATGAAGCCACTTGATGTAAGATGGTGAAAAAAAAAAAAAAAAAAAAAAAAAAAAAAAAAAATCAACTCTGCCGTTTTCTGTCATGTGTATTTATAAAGTTTAGCTATTTGTCACACTGACAGTGAGATTAAAAGGCCAACTTCCTATTCAGGATAGAAAAAACGTTTTCTAATATACTTAGTTATGTTCTTATAACTGACATTTGAAAGTTAATTTGCATATTACTTTTCAAAACGAACTCCCATTCGTTTTGTTTTCTTATTAGATAATTGTTTTCATTTTACTATTAACCACAGTTCCATTTACGACTATTTCTATATCGTGGAGAAATAAATGTCTAACATTTTTGGTGAAATCTTTCCAGTAAATATACCTCTAGGGGGTTACAATTCTTTGTTTCCTCGAGTTTCCCTGGCAACGCTACCACCAGCTCCTCTACTGAAATGTGTTCCCTGTTCGAACATTAGTTCTAACTATCTCACTAATTTATATAATGGACAGAGACCAAACTTTATAGATTCATAAAATAGAATCCTATTAGAATCTTCTGGGTTTAATAAAATTCATTGAAAGGGTACAAGAAATTTTTTTTTTAAACTTCTGTCGGCAATTTACAATTTTTTACAACCTCTTCACCTGCCCTTGACCTTTCGGTTAGGAACAAAATGTATTTCTTCTGGTCCTACACTATCTTTTCTGGCAGTGAAGGAGAAATCCTTCTAGACCGAGACAATTAAAATGTTTGCGTCCCAATCCAGAGTGGCCATTTTTTTTTTTTTTGGAGGAGTTGGATTTCTCTCACATTAAAAACCGACCATGTGTCTAACTCTGCCCTAGTGACGAACTGGCCGAACTAAAAAAATGAAACCATTGTCCATGCGTTAATTTTTTTAAAAGTCATAATGCAGTTTAAATTAAGAATCCTATCGACAGACTGGCCAAATTCAAAACTTTCTTTGTTGGACGGCTGACCCCTTTGTCGGACAATTTAGAAAAGGAAAGAGACGTGAGGCAGGGCATAAAAATAAAATGACCACCCTATTAATTGGCAGGCTCGCTTATTTAATCTGCACCTTTTCAATGTTGGTCACCAATTATGTTGCAGCTATTTAAGCGCAGTCTCCTCCTCCTCAAACCTAACCAATTCTTAAAAAAGAATTTGACAATGAGTGGAACAAGGGAGGGCCGAGGGGGGGGGGGCAGTTGCCAGCGTAGTTACATCTTTGGTTTAATCTGCGCGCAAAGATTTCTTTATACAGGCATGACAATAATTTCAGATATTAAATTTGAATTCCTTTTTGGGTTTTACGAGGTTGGGAGGGGGGAAATTATTTTAGTACCCCCCCCCCCCCCCAAGTTTTCTCATCGTGAGTTTTCTCAAATGGCATCGGGTATTTCCTTTGTGTATCCACTCGTGGAGGAGTGCCATGTAGAAGAGGACATTTTTGTAAAATGGCGCAACGTGCCATACAGGGGTTAGGCAGACCCCCATGTCACATCTCACTATGATTTGAAGGGGGGGGGGGGGGTTAAAACAATTCCAGCCTCCGCGTTGTGACGTACAAAATGGAAAGTTATGTATTAAAAATTTTTTTTTTTTTTTTTTTTAAATGATATAACCAAAATTTGTAGTTTTTCGTATATTTATAATTAAAATTGATCGTTATTTACTCTAATGCGAATAGAAGTCGTTGATTGCAATATTGCAGATAAGCTCAAATTGGGTTTGTTCGATTACCGCGTTCTTTTCCAAAATTATTGATTATTATCGGGAATCTTTACGTTTTCTTTAAAACTATATCTTTTTTTTGTAGCAAATTTTTTATGGGATTTTTTTAAAGTTAAATTTAATCATTCGAATATAGTTTCGGTTATTACGTCATTAATTGTACTAAATTGTTATAATCAACTTTGTTACGGTAATGATTTTTAAACCTTGAAATTGTCTCTAAACAGTTGACAAAACTTTAAATCTGTTAACGCATTGACTGATTTTGCTATGAAGAATTACTTCATTCGACAGTTTAAATGCTTCCAAATTCCTTTCAAAATTTCGAACGATAACGGAGTAAGTTTTATTTCAACTATTAAACGATTGAAAAGGAGGCTTGTTTACGAGTAGAGAGAAATGCATTCTGGTGGATTTAATCTGGTAAGCATTTTTTTAAATAGAATTTTTAATTAGTTTTAGATGCTGTATTTTTAATTTCAATAAATTAGATAAACAGTAAAAAATAATGTCTTAAGCTAGAGAGGTGAGAAACAGAACGGAAGGATATTACATCAGAAACCTTGTTTGCTTTATATATAAATTATAAAAGTATGACAATTCGAAAATATGCCTCACATACTGTAGATAAATATATATATATATATATATATATATATATATATATATATATGAATATTTTTTATCTACAGTATGTGAGGCATGATATTTTCGAATTGTCATACTTTTATAATTTATATTTATGTTAATCTCAAAATGTTTAATTTCAAATTCATGCAAAATTCTGAATTCTACTCTTCAAACAAAAATTGGAGAAATAGAATTCGATAAGTCTTAAATAAAATTAAGGATTCGTCAAAAAAGAAACTTTAAATATTTAGGTGAGCGAATATTCGGCAAAAGCAGCAGACCAATTCCACAGAAAAGTTGGGGAAATTGTCAAGTTAAAAAAAAAACATGAATCGCCATTATGAGAATGGCGACAGATAAAAGAGTGGGTGGTTGAAAACTAGAAAGCGGAGGATAACCACATTTGAATTACTTCAAAGCCGAGAGAAGAATCATAAAAAAAGGGGCTGTTTCGTCCGTTATCAACAAAAAGGGGAGGGGGGGCACGTAAAAATAAAATAAATTGCCCAACTAAAAAGATGAAAGAGAAGAGACCGTTAGTTTTGACATTTGAATTTTCAGTAAAAAAAAATAAATAAAAAAGGCACGTGGGGATTTAACAGATTACCCATCCCCCCTCCGCCCATGTTTGAAGGAAGGGGGACTGCAAAGGGGTCCTTCATCAAAAGCGATGGGAGAATTCTGTGAAAATGGATTCGCCCAATGCTATTGCCATTACAGATTGACTCGTCTCAAGAGCGAAAGCGCTTCCGATTGGGGAGAGGGGGGGGGGAGAAATAGTCGATACATAAATGATTAATTGTATATGGCTAGCGAGAAGCAAGATGTTACACTGAGAGCCCCCCCCCCCCCGTTTGATTGCACAAACAACATACGTATCTAAATATAAAAAAACTCAAATGAATAAATGGTATCTTTTCACTCTTGAGAAAATGGATACCTCCTGGCATGTGCAGGGAATAAGATGAAGCAAGGGTTGCCCAACGCCAACCGCATCTCCCCTGAACAGTAGTTGGCAGAGTTCAAATAGCAAGGAGATAGATGTCCAGGACGACTGGACGGAGTTTTCTTTCTCGTTTCATTTTACTTCAGTCGAAGTTCTCAGAAATCAAGGGGCCCCTTCCTGGGGCTAACACTTAATCTGAGATACATAAACATTTAAATATTCCATTAATGTTCTCTTTTACCTGTCAAACATTGAGTTATGAAAGAAGTTAATATTAATTTTCCTCTCCCCAACTGACCAGTTAACTATGTTATAGTACATCTTTCTTGTCTCTTGGTCTTACCGGATTCCAGGACAAGAATTCACCTAGTCTGGTGGAATATCCAGTTAAGTGATTTTACTTAAGGTAAGGTGCACCATTCCTCATACGAGTCAGTGTATAGCCGTGTTGAGGGGATCTTATTTGGGGTTCGAATACTATGTTATTTTGAATATTTAGTCAGGGTTTATTTGTAGGGGAAGTATCCTGATGTTAGTTTGTCCTGACACACTCTTGTACAGAGAGACCGAAGACACTCGAGCCGAATCAAGGCCTGAATGTCTTGTCTACCCTCATAACTAGCGGGGGAACATGAATGCATACCTTTCCCAAGGGTATTAGTTATCTATTACGTATATATAAAGTTGTAATTTAATGTCCGTTCATGAACTTTTAGAAGTCTGGAAACCAGTCATATCAGGTGTTGTTTTTGGGAAGCACCGTCGGCATTCCTCGGTATGGGCGCCTCAAGCGATTAGCAATAAACTAACTCTTTAGAAAGAAGATAAAGCATGGGAATGAAGAGAACGATACATCAGCCCGATAAAAAAAAAAAAAAGCCACCGGAAACCTGTCCTAACCATATATATTATGTAACTATGTAACTACATTAGCCAACCATTTTGGATAAGTATATTTCAAAAAGATCAAAAGGACCTAAATATTACCGTGTCTTTTTTTTTTCATAAAAAGGAAATCCGAGGCTTTACTTGAAAAAGGTAAGTTTGCAAAGCCAGTTAAATATAATAAAGATACAGAAAATTATTCCTGTTCGTTATATCCCCCCCCCCTCTACATGTCGTTGTTTATAATGGACTATTCCAATCTATTACGTTCAACGCCTAAACAGAGTCTAAAAGAGAGGGTGTAAGTGATACAGAAACTAAGATGTGTCAGTTGGAGTTAATTGCAAATTATGGCCAATTAAAATTGGAAGTTCTTTTCAAACGTAACTCAATCCCAAAACTAAGGAATATTTTAACAGGGAAAAGAAAACCTTATGTAAACAAATGTTAATTAATATAGGTTCGTATATAATATATATACCCCCCCCCCAACATTTCTAAAATGAAATTCTTGACGGGCAGTTCACATGTTTCAGCCATAAATTCATGGCATTCGTTCAGTGTTGAGACAATGGATACCCTCTGTAAATGTGGCTGCGCGTGTAATTGTGAAGTAAGGGTTGCGCAATCCCAACCACACCTCTCCTGAATCGACATTGTGATTCCAGTGGCAAGGAGAAGTCCAGGACGACTGGAAACAATGCCGAGATAAGCGGAGAGCACATACAGCATTTGGTATTCCCAAATGGTCACCCATTTTAGTACTGGCCAGGCTCGACGTTGCTTAACTTGGGTGACATAACTGGAACCTGTGTGTCAACGTGATTATGCCATGAGTTAAATATCAATAACAAACCAATTAAAAGCAACACCATTTTTTTTTTAGATATAAGCTACGATATCAGACGAACCATCAGAATATAGTATATGTTCTCAGTAAAAGATCCTTCGGGACTGAGGCAATTCTTATTTTTGTCTCGATCCAGAGTATCTTATTGGGGAAGCTGGATTTTATCCACATTAAAAAATACCTTGTGTCTAACTCTGCTCTCGTGGAGAGGCAAGAAAATAACATTAAACACTTATACAGTTTAGTAAACAGCGGCAGATAATCCACAGGAAGTAACGACCATTTAAATGAATTTATTTAATAAAAGTTTCTGAAAGAAAAACATTGTAATAAAATAAAGTTTATTTTCAATAAATTAACATTTTGACCAAAAAAGTTTTATTATGTTAATTTTATAACATCTTAAATTACATTAAATTTTTTTTTTGTCAATTTCAGAAACTTTTTTTTTTTTTTTTTTTAATGCTTTGACCAAAATGTCATTTTATTGAAAATAAACTTATTTTATTACAATGTTTTTCTTTCAGAAACTATATTATTAAATAAATAAATAAAACTGTTTTAATCTATTGGTCGCTACTTCCTGTGGATTATCTGCCGCTGGTTACTAAACTGCACAAGTGCTAAACAACATTGGATACATTTCAAAATTAAAATTTCCATCCAAAAATTGAGCATTTCCAAATGCTCGAATGTTGCTCTAATATATATATATATATATATATATATATATATATATATATATTTCCTTAAATAGGATAATTGCAAACCAAGTCTTAAAAAGTTAATATAGTTTAAAAAAATAAAAAATTATGAAGTTAACGCAATGTGCTTCAAAGATGAGCCCAGGGCTGGCTGGAAAGAGCGAGGGGGGAGAAAAGCGCAGAAGGAATCCCCTCTTTCTCACTCCCTAATAGAGAAAAACGTTGTTCGCACACCCGCAAAAACAAACGTGAACTGACTTGCGCTTCTTCTTGTGTTATCTCGTAATGCGGAGCCCATCAGGTCAATGTCTTCTAACAAAAACAAATATACTATCCTAATTAAAAACAAAACAAAAAAAACGAAATACGAGACAGTAAAGAAATGCTGCTATAAAATAATAAAGTTCTAAAATATCTAATTAACATTAGTTTGTTTTTAAAGAAAATAACTAATTTTCCCAACTCTGAATAAAAGTTAATCTCTAAATTTACTTGTTTTATGTCGAAATTGATGATACTTTATTAAATGAGAAACAAATATATTACATTGATTCATTCAGTGAAAAAGTAAACTATAAGATTAATAATTCAATAAATAATTAATAAATCCATTATTCGTCACTTGGACATAGTTTAGTTCAATATCGAGAAATCCCGATTCCTTATATATAAGTGTATCACAGTCCATAGATTTTAATTCATGTTAGAAAAACTATTAAAAACATTTTTATATCTATAATAATAGAAATAGTAATTCGTAGGTTTAATAGAGGCATCCACACGCGCGACAAAGACAGACAAAGGAGTCCCCTCATCAAGAGGAGGGGGTCAGAGACACAAAAAGGCGGCGATGACCTTTGTTTAAAATAGGGGAAAAAAATGAACCCCGAAATATAGATGTTAGTATTGATGATAAAAAATAGACAATCTTATTGATAAAACAAGCACTTATACGATATATGATAAATATAGATTTATGATTGTTTAAATGGGATTTATTAATAGGTCAACCCTACAAACGAACATTCACGGTTATAGCTAATGGATTTTATTCTTTTAATAAGAACAAAAGACAGACAATAAAACATTGTCAACATTTATAATTAAACCGAAAATAAAATGTAAAACTTACTTCTGATAATCTCAAATGTAAACGAATAAAATAAATACTTTTCGAATATTTTAAATAACATGGATCAATCGGGCACGTTTTTGACGTCTATTTACTTGTCTCCCCACGAGAGCATGATTTGACACAATGTTAGTTTTTTGGGGTTTTTTTTTAATTTATTATTATTAGAGGGAAAAATCCAGCCTACTAAAAGAGACGATTGGGATCTTTAAAAAAAAAAAAAAAAAAAAAAAAAAAATTGACCCAGTCTAGAAGGATTTCACTGACCGAAGACAGAAAAGACTTTGATCCCAGTGTCTATTTGATGAAATATGTAGAATTTAATCTGTATATTCCGTAGTAAATAGTCGATGTTTTATATATTTAAAAGCTGTAAATACCCGGCGTTGCCCGGGTTGAGGGTTCACAGGAAAATTATTAAAAGTCATGTTTACGTTAAAAAAAATTTTAAGATTAAAAAAAAAACATTCTATTGACAGTAAATAAAATAATCAGATTTGGGTATATACGAGCGAAACACAGAGAAAGAGTGAGCTGATATGAAGGAGATCAGGCAACTGTTCTTTAAAAAAAAAAACGCACGTGAATATAGAAAAGCCATTGAGTGTTTTTCTCTTTAATATTTTTAAATTGTTAATAGTATTATATACGCCTTCGTATTTTGGTGTTAGTATGATTGAAAGATTCGGACACGAACCTGGGCTGAAATGCACGAGAGCCACTATTAAGCAAAGCACATGGAAAAGGGGGGGGGAAGGTATGAACCGAATATAAATCATCTTAAAATGGAGGACCAGAGAGAAAGGAATTATCTTTTTAAAAAAATTAAAAGATCAAAAGAATTTAGTTTTAGAAAGCGGACATTCAAAATAGCAAAAAAGGAATTATACAATTGGAAAGAATTTTAATTTATGGTTATATGAAGGAGAGAGGGGGGGGGGGTCGTTAAAGACAGCCCTAAAAAAAAGTGTGGTCATTTGAGGAGTTGAGATCACAGTTAACTTACATCAAATGTAATAATTGGATTTTCTCTTCAAAAAGAAAAATATAGCATATTTCTTGCGACAAGAAATCTTGGGGCGTAGACGGAAAATTACTAATATATATATATATATATAAGTAATTGTGGCGGGGAAGAGAGAGAGAGGGGGGTGCAAAGACACGTGCTAGGCCTTTTTTAGAGGGAAAAAATGAGTCGTATAAAAAGGCAAAAAAAAAAAATTAAAAGAAAAACCGGAGATAGAAGAGAAAACTTTAATGGCATTAAGCGACTCACCCTATTGACTCTTCCGTTTCTTCTTTCCTTTACAAATGAAACGATAATTTAATCATATTATTATTCAATAAAAACTTGGACGGCATTTTTTTAATTTTATTTTAAAAACGAAAACACGGCCTTTTAACAATGACTCGGCTAAAACACACCCACGTATTTTCTTTTTAAGAACGAAATACGAGCGAATACATTTATTTTTTTTATAACTAAATAAAAATATTAGTTACAAAAATAAAATTACATTAAAAAAAAATAAATTGAGGAAAAAGGTAAAAAAAAAATGTTTGATCCAGGATTTCTTTGTTCATAGAAGTTAATTTTTATACAAGAGGGTTTAAATATTCAAATACTTTTTATTTTTTTTATTATATAAATATAAATTTTATAATTAAAAATAAACCTGAAATTAAGACAATGAAAATAAATTTTAAAAATGCTGAAAGTCTCTAAAAGCAGTTAATGACTTATTTTGGAAATAAAATTATCAAATATTAATATTTAAAATAAACTTTTGAGAAAAAAATAATTTTATGATTTCTAAGTTATTTAAAAAATAATGAGAATGTTTTCTTTTCACGCAAAAAAAAAAGACAATGAAATGGATTTTTACGTAGAAAAAGAAAACAAACAATGAAATGGATTTATATAAAAAAAATGTTTTAATTTATTTTTTAGACGAAATAAAATAATGGGGATTAAATACATTTTTAAATATGCAATCTAAAAAATTTAAATATATTTACTGACATAATTATTAAATTTATCAATGGTATATATATATATATATTTTTTTTTTAACAGGAAGTTAGGATTAGGACAGATTTTGAGAAACAAAGAAATTTTATGAAGGCATTTATTTATTTTATAAAACTTTTTTTGAAGATAAAAAAAGGAAAAATATGTTCAACTTTATAATTCGAAGTTATTTTTAATTAAAAAAAATAAAGGAAAAGAATTTTAATTTAAATTATGCAGATTGAATTGAGGAAAGCAAATAAAAGTGAAAAAAATAACATCCGAAAACATATGCGATTTATACAAGTTTATTTTAGAAAGGGATATTTGTTGTTTTTTTTTGTCAATATGTAAGTAACAATTAAATATAATTATAGGACAACTATGGTATTTTTATTTAATATAAATAAAAGGATATTTTCAGTTTAGGAGAAAATAGAAATTACTTAAATATTTGTCATTTGATAGCAAATAGAAAAAAGTAGATATAAAAACGTAGAGACCAGTAGGAAAGGAAATAGAATGTTTGTTATAAATATATAATATATAATAATTATTAAAATTGAAAATAGAAGCCTTTATCAATGCAAGATTACTTTATTATTTTTTTTTTTTTACTTTAATCTTATTAATTTCGGAATAATATTCCATCATCAGAGTTGACCAGTATTGTATCATTTTAAAAATATATATATATATATATATATAAGTAAAAATTAAATTGACTTATGATTGATGATACAAAGATACAATCGGGGGGGGGGGGTAAAAACATTTTATTTTAATGTTAATAAATATAAAATTTTAATTGACTAAGTTCCGATTGATACAAGAGACGAGGGTGGGGGGGCTAAAAATATTTTTTTAAATTAAAAAAAAAAAAAAAATTGTTTTAATATGCTTGATGATACAAAGATACACAAAAAAGGGGGGGGCGTAAAAAACATTTTTTGTTTTTTTGTATACAAGAACGTGAAATGGACACGCGAGGACATAAGTAAGGAAGAAAAAAAACACGGCATTTTGGTAAAATGATATACAAACTAAAGAATGCGTTTTTTTTTTGTTTTTTTTGTAAATGAAAACGTTCAATAATGTCCTACTCACCCGTTCATACTTTTGAAAAACACCAAAAATGCGTCAGTCCGGTCGTCGTCGTCTTTTTTTTTTTTTTTCTCTTTTCTCCCGAGAAGGAAAAACCACTTGCTCTCTCTCTCGGATGCAAATGGCGGTAAAAAAAACGTCCCCACGCGGCTATGCGGCCGACCGACAACGTCACAGAGGGGGTAGGAGGTAAAGGTGGCGGTAGGAGGTGGACAGAGCGACGAGGTGGGAAGGAGCAAGGCGAGAGTCGCAGCAAAAAAAGGGAGTAGTCACAAAAGATAAGAAAGAGAGAGTGAGCGAGAGAGTCGGTGAGCGAATGAGTGAGTGAGTTAAGCCAGCAGGAGGAGGAGGAATACTTGGAGTAGAGAGGACAAAGGATTCTTTTTCTTTTTTTTGACGGACTTTAACGATTGTATTTTTATTATTTTGACGATTTCGGTATTTTTTTTTTTAAATAAACGATGACATTTATTATGGAATTATAATACTATCAATATTTTTTTAGTTAAGGCAATAAAGCCAATTTTTTTTAAGTAGGTTTAATTTTTTTTTTTCATCAACACAATTTTCCGTGCGTAAAATTTTCATGCATGGATCCAAAAATGAAAGAAGAAATAACCCTTCAGAATCGCATCAAATGAATGTATTCCGTTTTGTTGTTGTGGTTGTTTTTTTTAATGTTAACCTCCTCCTGGATTTGATCTGTAGTTAATATTTATTAAACTACTTAAACAGTAGTTCAATTTTTTTTTTTTTAATATATATACATATATATATATATATATATATAGTTGATAAACTCCGTTAACTTTTGATTCCAGATCCTTTTTTGCGTTGATTACAAATATTTTGTCATTCAGAAATAACTCAAAAACTATACTTTTTTTTTGTTTCCTCGTGTGTGTCAAGTTGATATCGAAGACATTCCAATTTTATTAAACAGATTAATGAGTCAATGGTGAAAAGACCAACAAGCCGCAATAATTTTGAGCTGAGATCTTGAACTGTGAATTTATATCCTTCTTTGCAAGATGTTGTATAATAATAATAATAATCTCGGATATTGTCTTGGAAATATCAATAATTATAAGATCCAAAAAGTAAATTAATAACGCCGACTTTTTTTTTTAATAAAAATAATTAAACAAAGCTGTTAAAACTTAAAAAACAAACAAAAAAAAAACAAATAGCTTTTTGTTTTTTGTTTTGGTATGTTTGTCTGTTGTATTTGCAAAAAACAAACAAAAACAAAGTTAACTAAATTAAAACCTTTTTGTGTAATTTTAATAATCCAAAATGGAGAGAACAATAATTATAATGATGCTAAAGTTTTTAGTTGTTTTTTTGTTTTTTGAAAAATTAATTTATGAGTTAAGAAAATACTTTTATGTATCAAGATGCAATTTCAAGGCTTAATTTTTTTTTTCAATCAAGCCTTTAAAATTATTAAGTAATATTATATATCCGATTTTTTTTAGTATATTTTAGTAATATATTTGCTTCATCGAAAACTATTATGATAAATAAAATGTATATATATATATGTAAAATGAAAGTCAGTTTGACTTGATTTTAAGAATTAAAATTTAAAAACAAAAATATAAATGATTCTACGGTGTTGTGGCTTTTCTATTACCCTTTTCAAACTTATTTTAAATTGCTATATCTATTTGAGTAGTAAGTATTATGTATATAATGAAATGATAACCAAAATACGTAAGCTGCAGGTCCGAAGGAAAATGATGTTTTAAGTAAGAGATTCACAACACCCAACTAGTATGTTACCGACAGCGAGTGCCCGGATGAAGGAATGTAGTAGTTACAATTGCAGTGGAAACTGCGAAGACGCGACCGTCCGAGATTCTCAACTACGGATGACCATAAGCGCTAGAAAAGAATTCCCGTCGTAGACCTGCTTTTAGATTTATACGTGCGTTGCAAATCGCGCAGGAGTTGATGTCGTCGGCGTTCGTGTTATGTGTTCGTGTGTGAGAGACTGCACATACGTGGTTCAAACAAAAACGAAGTAACGACGCGAACCGAAAATGTAGAAATAGCATTTTCGCCCCTTCTCTTATTGCAAAAAAAAAACGACAAAGATGTTTTATTGTTAGGTTTTGTCATATTCTTTAGAGAATAGGTATTATTATTTCTTTTCTTTTTTTATTTTTTTAATTATTGTTCTATTTTCAGAAATAGAACAACATTCACAGCTTGGGTGAGTGGGTGGGTGTACTGGAGATAGAAAAGAAAGAAAGGGATATATATATATATATATATATATATATATATATATATATATATATATATATATATATATATATATATATATATATAAGTATAAATTTTTATTTATACAAACATTATTGGTTACATATGTGCATACATGTTTCGGTTGCATTTTTCCCAGAAAGTCAACCTCATCAGACCAAGAATTTTCGAAAATTCTTGGTCTGATGAGGTTGACTTTCTGGGAAAAGTGCAACCGAAACATGTATGCACATATGTAACCAATAATGTTTGTATAAATAAAAATTTATACTTATAAACAGCTCTACTTGTTATTGAGCACTTTTTATAAGCACTTGAGTTTCTACGGATTTACATTTACAGAAACTAATACAATACATGTACTATATATATATATATATATATATATATAATGAAATTGAAGTTTGATTTCATGTTCTATCATAGTGGAAACCCTTGTTCAGTATCAAATTATATACAGATATGAACATAAATTAAACAGCATGTTTCTGAATGGAAAGCTCAATGCACTAGAAGTACAGAGCTATGTATGTATCGATTGGTTGAATATCAATTGGTTGAATATCGATTGGTTGAATATCGATTGGTTGAATTCCAATAACCAAGGTTAAATTTCAGTCTACAATCATAATCCTTTTACATTTATTTTTTGTGGATGCTTATTCGTCTTACGAACGTTTCACAACATGTAAACAAAAATACAGTCTTTAGTTGTTACACGCTACTCGTCAGAGACCTTAATATAATGGTCTAAAGCAAAAAAAGAAGAAACTCACACTGAAGAAATGTATTAGAGAAAAATATAAGCATTCGCAAAAATAAATAAAAAGATATGATTGGAATTCAACAAATCAATATATATGCTCTGAAGCCGAGAAAATAGCTTCATTGAGCTTATAATTTGAAACGATTTGGATGATATAATAAGGGATATATACCATAAAAATATATATTCTTTATACAAACCAAGAAATATATATATATATTTATATATATATATATATATATATATATATATATATATATATATATATATATGTAGAAGGATGAAAAGGAATTAGAAAAGCAAAAGTCAAACCGTATTTCTATTCAGTTGCTCGTAGCAAGGTATATTCCGCAAAAAGGCAATTTATTCAAGTTTTTTTTTGCGGAATATACCTTGCTCTGAGCAACTGCATAGAAATACGATTTGACTTTCGTTTTTATAATTCCTTTTCATCTTTCTACATATCTATCTGCTCTATCCTGGATATTGAGCTGTATACTTTTCACAATAGGTTTTACCTTTCCTAAAAGTTCGCTTTTAGTTCACCACTTTATATATATATATATATATATATATATATATATATATATATATATATATATAGAGAGAGAGAGAGAGAGAGAGAGAGAGAGAGAGAGAGAGAGAGATAGAAGAAAAAAGAGTGATAAATATGTGACGATTGTCCAAATTTATTTCAATTGTTCAATGCAAAGTGTATTCAGTAATAAACTAGTGTTTATTATTCTTTCCTTAAGCCAAGACTTTTCAAAGATCGAAATCTTATCATCAGAGGAGAAATACAGATGGATAAGTTGGCTTTCGAAAAAACCAAAGTTCAAATATTTGAAAAATATGAAAATTATTATTAAAAATTATTAAAATAATTTTTGTTAAAAAAACATATTGAATGAAAAGAAAAGTTCCGTGAAAAAGATATGCAGATTGTCCGGGTGGTAAATTTCCGTTGAAAAGAAGTCCGGTGAATTGTAGAATGTGAAGAAAAACTCTTTGCGAGGGAGCAGATTGGAGAAAGTGCTCAATATATAGGTAAGTCCAGACGCACTTAAAGGGGTTGAGAAGAGGAAAACAGGCCATTTTTTTAATGTATTTCCAGGGCCAAATAAAACAAAATATATATATATATATATATATATATATGTATAAATGCACGATATATCATGAAATGCCGTGAAAGACAAGATGTGTGAAAAAGACAAACGGCAAAAACAGATTTAAATACAGAAAAAAAAACATCAAGAAACGAGAGATTTTACCAGTTTCGTTCGGATCAACGAACGTCTGAAGAAAAAGTGAAGATTTTAAAATTATTCGATTACGGTAAAAACAGGAAAAAGTCTACTTTATAATAACGTACCTATAGCCAAATGCCTTAGATTCCTCAAAATTCATCTCATTAAGTCCAAAATTAAGCTCCCTTTTCCTACCATCCAAATTATTAAATCATGCCATTTAATCACACAACAATACCATTTTACTTGTAATGACAAATTATAAAAACAAAAATTTGGTTTACCCATGGGCTCCCCTCTCAGCGGAGCCCTTGCCTGTCTTTTCCTTGATTTTTTAGAGAACGGTCCCTTCAAATCAATCCTACCCTACAACATTCTCTGCTTTAGATACATCGATGATACAATCCTTATTTACCACAACACCTTAATCTCCCTGACATAGTCGATAAACTTAATAAAATTGAACATCCCATTTCCTTCACTTCCGAATTAGAAAATAATCACATCCTCATCTTCCTTGGTATCACATCCTCATCTTCCTTGGTAACACATCCTCATCTTCCTTGGTAACACATCCTCATTTTCCTTGGTATCACATCCTCATCTTCCTTGGTAACACATCCTCATCTTCCTTGGTAACACATCCTCATCTTCCTTGGTATCACATCCTCATCTTCCTTGGTATCACATCCACATCCTTATCTTCCTTGGTATCACATCCTCATCTTCCTTGGTAACACATCCTCATCTTCCTTGGTATCACATCCTTATCTTCCTTGGTATCACATCCTCATCTTCCTTGGTAACACATCCTCATCTTCCTTGGTATCACATCCTTATCTTCCTTGGTATCACATCCTCATCTTCCTTGGTAACACATCCTCATCTTCCTTGGAATCACATCCTCATCTTCCTTGGTATCACATCCTCATCTTCCTTGGTATCACATCCTCATCTTCCTTGGTAACACATCCTCATCTTCCTTGGTAACACATCCTCATCTTCCTTGGTAACACATCCTCATCTTCCTTGGTATCACATCCTCATCTTCCTTGGTAACACATCCTCATCTTCCTTGGTATCACATCCTCATCTTCCTTGGTAACACATCCTCATCTTCCTTGGTAACACATCCTCATCTTCCTTGGTATCACATCCTCATCTTCCTTGGAATCACATCCTCATCTTCCTTGGTAACACATCCTCATCTTCCTTGGTAACACATCCTCAACTTCCTTGGTATCACATCCTCATCTTCCTTGGTATCACATCCTCATCTTCCTTGGTATCACATCCTCATCTTCCTTGGTAACACATCCTCAACTTCCTTGGTATCACATCCTCATCTTCCTTGGTATCACATCCTCATCTTCCTTGGTAACACATCCTCATTTTCCTTTGTAACACATCCTAATCTTCCTTGGTAACACATCCTCATCTTCCTTGGTATCACATCCTCATCTTCCTTGGTAACACATCCTCATTTTCCTTTGTAACACATCCTAATCTTCCTTGGTAACACATCCTAATCTTCCTTGGTAACACATCCTCATCTTCCTTGGTATCACATCCTTATCTTCCTTGGTATCACATCCTCATCTTCCTTGGTAACACATCCTCATCTTCCTTGGTATCACATCCTCATCTTCCTTGGTATCACATCCTCATCTTCCTTGGTAACACATCCTCATCTTCCTTGGTATCACATCCTTATCTTCCTTGGTATCACATCCTCATCTTCCTTGGTATCACATCCTCATCTTCCTTGGTATCACATCCTAATCTTCCTTGGTAACACATCCTCATCTTCCTTGGTATCACATCCTTATCTTCCTTGGTATCACATCCTAATCTTCCTTGGTAACACATCCTCATCTTCCTTGGTATCACATCCTCATCTTCCTTGGTATCACATCCTCATCTTCCTTGGTAACACATCCTCATTTTCCTTTGTAACACATCCTAATCTTCCTTGGTAACACATCCTAATCTTCCTTGGTAACACATCCTCATCTTCCTTGGAATCACATCCTCATCTTCCTTGGTATCACATCCTCATCTTCCTTGGTAACACATCCTCATTTTCCTTTGTAACACATCCTCATTTTCCTTTGTAACACATCCTAATCTTCCTTGGTAACACATCCTAATCTTCCTTGGTAACACATCCTCATCTTCCTTGGAATCACATCCTAATCTTCCTTGGTATCACATCCTCATCTTCCTTGGTAACACATCCTCATCTTCCTTGGAATCACATCCTCATCTTCCTTGGTAACACATCCTCATCTTCCTTGGTAACACATCCTCATCTTCCTTGGTAACACATCCTCATCTTCCTTGGTAACACATCCTCATCTTCCTTGGTAACACATCCTCATCTTCCTTGGTATCACATCCTCATCTTCCTTGGTAACACATCCTCATCTTCCTTGGTAACACATCCTCATCTTCCTTGGTATCACATCCTCATCTTCCTTGGTATCACATCCTCATCTTCCTTGGTAACACATCCTCATCTTCCTTGGTATCACATCCTCATCTTCCTTGGTAACACATCCTCAACTTCCTTGGTAACACATCCTCATCTTCCTTGGTATCACTCTGCACAACACCCCATTATTAATGGGATCTGAACACACGTGGTTTGCCGAACGACATAATATCAATGTCCCATCTATTAGCATGACGCAAATATGTCTTAGTAATTAAATAAGACGACGGTAAAGTAGTATATTACATGTGTATGACTAAACATGGTAATATAACAAACTATAACGTGAACAATCTGAAAAGAGCCATAACACACGGTTTCATCTATTCTAATTGGTCCCCCGATTTATAAAATCGGGAGACCTATGTTTTGAGGCATTTCCGTCCGTCTATCCGGATTTTTCTCCGCAATTGAATTACTCTGAAATTTTGCATGAAGTTGTAACTTTGGTCAGGTTAGAAAGTGACATTCTCCGATTTCTGAAAAAAAATCAGGTTAGGCCCCCAGGGCATCAAAAGGCCTCAAAATGGCAAAAAATGACATTTTTGCCCCATAACTTTTCATCCATCCATTCAATTTCTCTGAAACTTGGCCAAAATATGGAGGCAATTATTCTTAATAGAAAATAAGTATCGCTGACCTTGGAAATAATCTGGTTCGCGCCCCCAAGGGGTCAAAAGCCCCCAAAATGGCAAAAAATGACCCTTTCCTCCCATAACGTTTGATCCATCCATTCAATTTTTCTGAAACTTGGCCAAAATGTAGAGGCAATTGTTCTGGATATAAAATGAGCATCCTTGACCTCAGAAAAATTCTGGTTTGCGCCCCCAGGGGGTCAAAGGGGGTCAAAAATGCCCCAAATTGCCCAAATGTATTGCATTTTACACTCGCCACACCGAGTCACGTACAGAGGGGGACCACGCATGCGCGGCTTGTTATTTACGTCATTTGACCACGCCGACTTATTACTATAAATCGCACATTATTTATTCCATTCTCAGTCTAACACCACAACAAATTCCCCTCATAACATCACCAGCACAAATAACACCGACATGCCCGAGAAAAATAAATCGTACACTGTTCTCCCCAATAATCCCATATCTATCTCCTTACAAAAACATTTCAAATCTGACATAAAAATAGCAATACTAACCTCTAAAACAATTGAGGATTTATTCAACACCATACACCGTCCCCAACTACCTCCTAAGGACACCCCTTCCCTAGCCGCCTTTTACATAATAAAATGTGCCACATGTCCGATATTTTATATTGGTGAAACGGGCAGAAATATAAAATCCTGCATTTACAAACACAAACGGGACTTCAAACACAACAATCCTACTAACGCACTAGTCATACACAGAAACACTTTTAACCACAATTTTGACTTTACAAACTGCACCCTCATCAAGACTGAATACTCTCTACCACGTCGCAAGTGCATCGAAAGCGCTAGAATACTTCTCTCATCACCATTTAACATAAACCTCAAACTCGGAGGTTATTCCTTAAGCAAACATCTGGAAAAAACCGCACTGAAACAATGCAATATATCACGCCACTGCGATCTTGGTTAAAGTAACTTTTCTTTTTTACTACATTTCATCCATTTTTTTTCCATTTCTTTTTCCTTCTTCTTTTTTTCTCCGCCTCTCTTTCCACTTTAAACGTGACTCTGCACGCATTTTGTTATTCTTTCTTTTTAAAAATAGTTAAACGCGTGCCGATGACGTCTCTTTGTGCGTTCTTCTTTTTCTTATGTTTCTACCGTTATCGAATAAATTTAAAATCTTCACCTTTTCTGGAGACGTTCGTTGATCCGAACGAAACCGGTAAAATCTCTCGTTTCTTGATGGTTTTTCCTGTAATTAAATTTGTTTTTTCCGTTGTTTTTTTCACACATCTTGTCTTTCACGGTATTTCATTTTATGATATCTCATGAATTATATATATATATATATATATATATATATATATATATATATATATATATATATATATATATTTCTTAACGGTCCCAACCACGTGACTTCCCAAATTTTTAAATTTTAAATTTCTTTTCTTTTTTTCTCCATTTCATTCTTTCCAAAATCAGATTCTAACTCTGCCTGATGAGATCTCAGTTTATAATAGCTGTTGATCGATAACATCGACATGCCAGTGTTGCAGATTTTGTACATGTCTGTGTAAATACAAATAATTATATATATATATATATATATATATATATATATTATATATATATATATATATAATTTATTTAGATACTGTATATTACACATTGCAGCAATGTACCGCGGTTTCATCCAAAAGGGCAGATTTAGACATCTTTAGTAAATCTCGGTGCCCAGTGGAATCATCGGCAAGCTGAAATGATTGTAGTCACGGCCCGATGGGGAATGGCGTCCCTATCAGGCCATGACTACAATCATTTCAGCTTGCCGATGATTCCACTGGGCACGGAGATTTACTAAAGATGTCTAAATCTGCCCTTTTGGATGAAACCGCGGTACATTGCTGAAATGTGTAATATACAGTATCTAAATAAATTATATTAGCTCTCTTATATGATCGAGCACTTTATTTGATTTCTTTTCATATACAACTTGACACTCATATATATATATATATATATATATATATATATATATATATATATATATATATATATATATATATAATTTTATTAAAATATTATAGATTACTGTGTCCACTGAAGATAACCGGTTATATATTGATTTATTTTATTTCTATTTTTTGTTAATGGGGGTCGTGGTACACTGGACAATTGGACCATCTTTCATCAGTGACCCCACGTTAACAAAATATCGTTACAAAAAAAGTTATTGTAATGTTGTTGTTTTCTTTTGTAGACCTCACAAAGTGTGTACGCAACGTTACATCGTAACAATGAGAATAGGTCGCAGTTATGATTTTTGTTTTGGCCTAAACCCTCCACGACGTTACCGCCTAACAATCTGCTCCTTTGCGACTTCCCAGCTCACGAACTAGCGTTGCAAAAAGTTGTCTTAATGTTTTTGTTGTTTTTTGGTTGCTTTTTTTTTGGTTGTTTTTTTGGTTGTTTTTTTGGTTGTTTTTTTTTGGTTGTTTTTTTTTTGGTTGTCTTTTTTTGGTTGTCTTTTTTTGGTTGTTTTTTTGGTTGTTTTTTTTTGGTTGTTTTTTTTTGGTTGTTTTTTTGGTTGTTTTTTTTTGGTTGTTTTTTTTTTGTTGTTTTTTTTTGGTTGTTTTTTTTTGGTTGTCTTTTTTTGGTTGTTTTTTTGGTTGTTTTTTTTTGGTTGTTTTTTTTTTGTTGTTTTTTTGGTTGTTTTTTTTTTTGGTTGCTTTTATTTTGGTTGCTTTGTTGGGTTGCTTTTTTGGTTGTTTTTTTTTGGTTGTTTTTTTTTGGGTTGCTTTTTTGGGTTGCTTTTTTGGTTGTTTTTTTTTGGTTGTTTTTTTTTGGTTGCTTTTTTGGGTTGCTTTTTTGGTTGTTTTTTTTTGGTTGTTTTTTTTTTGGTTGCTTTTTTGGGTTGCTTTTTTGGTTGTTGTTTTTTTGGTTGCTTTTTTTGGGTTAGGGTTAGGGCGCCACGCAAAGTGTTACCTGAATTGTTACCTATTAACATTACAAATGCGTTGCCTTGTGACGTCAAATCAAACTTCCCTACTGAATACGATTTAAACAAAACAAAAGGCGGGAAAATATAGAAGCAAAAATAAATCTAGCTCTGCGTCAGCAAGATTCACAGAATTGTCAATGGCGCCAGCTGCTCTGCAGAAAATGGATAATAAATTCTAGAAGTCAATTATTATACTAAAGCTGAGTTAATCAACGTTTGTTTCCCTAAGTCTTTTTTCTATATATTTTAATCACACAAAATGCATGCTCAAATATTGCTCGGTTTTGGGATTGAGTTATATTTGAAAAAAACAACAACCTTTCCATTTTAAGTGTTCTAATAAGCCGTAATTTGCAATTAACTCACAAAGTGATCTATCTCTTACTAATATTCTATCTATCACTTTCACCCTCTCTCACTGTATGTTGTTTGACCCCTCCACTCATATATTTCATTCTCTCTATATATATTTCTCTCTCTCTCTATCTCTCTCTCTCTCTGTGTTCATTAACAAAGTTAAGAAAGTAAAAAATTGAAATAATCCACAATAAACAAAAAGGAATATCATCACAAGTAGTAATACTATTAAACCCATAGCTGTAGAGAGAGAGAGAGAGAGAGAGAGAGAGAGAGAAAGATATATATAGAGAGAGAGAGAGAAAGAGAGAAAGAGAGAGAGAGATAGCGAGCAGAAATGGACTAATTTTGGATTTTGTCTTTTTATATTTTTTTTCATATTTAACTGACTTTGTGTTATCGTACTTACCTTTACGGACTACATGAACTCTTTCGCGTCACTATAAATCACTCTCACCCTCCCTCACTTTATGTTGTTTGAGCCCCTCCCCCTCACTCTTATTTATACAGTATCTATTACCCTTCCTTTCGCCGCACCTCTCTCTCCATCCCTCCCTCTCTCTATCACTCCCCTTCCCTCTCTCCCCCTCCCCCTCTCTCTCTAATTCACACCAGATGCCAAAAAGATTTCTACTTTAATAGTTTCTTTCCTCGATCTGCTTGACTTTGGAATTCTCTCCCTGCTCCCTGTTTCTCAACTCTACAAACATGCAGACATGTAAATGTGATGTAAACAAACATCTTGCTGCACAACTCCCCACTTTGGATGCCCCTATAAATCGTGCCCCTAATTCACAGTAGCTCTTAGGTCTTAGTGGTAATATGACCCCTTGTTTGGAGTGAATAAAAGTTTGTTTTTTTTAATGAACGCATCTTCGTAGGGGTTTTATAAGAGCTTCAAAAAAGACGTCCGTTCACTTTGACGTTGAACATCTAAGAAGTAGAATGTATCTGGCCCTTTTGTCATGTCACTTCCTACCATAACGTCACTTCCTGTACACGTTAGTCTAACCTCTTACTTCACTTCTAATGGAAAAGTACGTTTTCAACACACACACAACTAATTTTACCACTGAAACGTTAGGGCTGACAACACCACACTTTACTCTCGTCATGTTGGCAAAACGGACGCGATCATATCCGAGTCAATGGCTGAATCCTTAGAAAATGACCTCCAGGCTGTAATGGATTGGGGTCATAAATGGTTGGTAACTTTTAATGCCGCAAAGACAAAGCTCCTTTTCTTCAATAACTACAAGAAACCTCTCCAACCACTGATTGTCATGGCAAATAACACCCTACCTGAGAGTTCATTATTCAAACTCCTCGGCCTAACCTTCACAGGTAACATGAATTGGAACAAATACATTGAAGACATTGCCAAGGCTGTAGCAAAGAAGGTGGGCTCCCTCTACCGTGCTAGTAAACTCCTCACACCTGACATTATCCTGTATCTCTACAAAGCCACCATCCGCTCATGCATGGAGTATTGTTGCCACATCTGGGCTGGTGCATCATCCACTAGTCTCTCCTTCCGTGACAAGGTCCAAAAAAGAGTCGCCAACTTAATAGGTCCCTCACTGTCAACCAAGCTCCAGCCCCTGTCCCATCGCCGCAATGCAGCATCTTTTTGTTTGTTTTACAAATACTTCAATGGATTGTGCTCCGATGAACTGGCTACTCTGGTGCCTCCTCGATGTAAATTCACTAGACCAACTCGACAATCAGCTAAATCCCATCCATTCACTGCAAAGGTGCTCGTGCTGCTTGCCTCTGAAACTCCCTCCCTGCCCCCTGTTTCCCCGATAGTACCGACAGGCAGAGGTTTAAAACTAATGTAAACCGACATCTCGCTGCACAGCTCCCAACTTATGATGACACCCTACACCTACTTTCTAATTCTCAGTAGCCCCTTACATCTACAGTGGCGTCCTGCCCTGTTTGGGGTGAAATATCATTAGAAAATAAAAAAAACAAGAAAAAAAACAGAGTGGGCTCCCTCTACCGTGCTAGAAAACTTCTCACACCTGACAGTATCCTCTATCTCTAAAAAACCACCATTTGCCCATGCATGGAGTATTGTTGTCACATCTGGGCTGGTGCATCATCAACTTGTCTCTCCCTCTTAAACAAAGCCCCCAAAAAGAGTCACTAATCCAATAGGTCCCTCACTATCCACCAAGCTCCAGCCCCTGTCCCATCACCACAATGTTGCACCCTTGTGCTTGTTTTACAAGTACTTCAATGGAATGTGCTCCGATGAACTTGCTGCTCTGGTGCCCCCTCGACGTAAATACACTCGACCAACCCGACAATCAGCTAAATCCCATCCATTCACTGTGGAGGTCCTCAGATGCCTTCTACTCCAGTAGCTTCTTTCCTTGAGCTGCCGGACTTTGGAACTCCCTTCCTGCTCCCTGTTTCCTCGACTGTACCGACATGCAGAAATTTAAAACTAATGTGAACAAGCATCTCGCTGCACAGCTCACTATTTAGAATGACCCCCCCCCCCCCCCCTAAACTTTTACCCTAATTCTCAGTAGCCCCTTCCGTCTACAGTGGCAACCTGCCTTGTTTGGGGTGAATTAAGTTAAAAAAAAAAAATTATTGCTACAAAAATTGTCAAATCTGAAAGTAACTCTACTTCTTACTATAAAGGAGATTTGGTGTCTGTCTATAACCAAATATGAAATTTTACATTTAACGTTGAAAAAAAAAATGGCATGCGGTGCTCCTTTCTCTCTTTCTATTTCACGATTCATAGTGGGATATTTTTAATGCTTCGGAAGAAAGTCACAGAAAAATGCACACGATAAGTACTATTGTTATATATTAGTCCAGTAAACGCACTAGTATATGACTTGGTTAGTTGAAAATAACCGAAAAGGAGAGTTAAGTCAGGTCAACTTGCTGAACTCGAAGTTAGGACGACTAGACTGTGGAAATTGATAGATACGGATGTGACGTCAGATAGCTGAAAGAGAGAATGAGTGAGGGAGACGTATTCAGTTCCTGTGAAGCACTTCATGTGTAAATATGTTAGCAATGATACGGGCTGACAAGATATGATTAAACAATGATTATCAATTTCTCTCTGTCTCCTCTTCCCCCGACTAGTCAGTGATTTGGAACAAAGATCAATTGAATAAATCTCCTCTGTCTTCCAACAGTTTTGTCTTGACTTGGTCTTTTGTGATGTATGGGAGAACTTATTTACTGTTAGCGTTCCCCCGGTCAGAAACTATCACGCAAGAGCACATACAAGGAAAGAATGCAGTGACTATGCTAGGAAGACAATTTCTATGTGTTTTTATTAATAATGACGGCAACTTGGTTTTCTGCATGTATGGCATAAGGTCGAAATGCAATAAAATGATCACCCACTTCCTCATCAGTAGAATGTTATATTAATACTATTGTCATTATTATATATTATTTGAAGATTTTTTTGTAAAAACTTTTAGATAAAGATTATTTCAAAGAAGTGTTTTGTTAGGAATCTTAGGTTCAGACTTGCAAGAAAATAGAAGCTCAATGTTCATCATATAAATAAACAGAGCTTAATATCTATTTTTTTTTACTAAGGAGTCCCCACTTATTAACGCCCAAAGGCCACTCGAGGATAAGGGTTAATGAATTTGTCAGTTGGACGGTGAGACAACACCGTGATGATTAGTAACGATGGTTGAAATTGGGCAAAATTTGATTATTTAAGTATTTGTTTACATTGGACTTGAAAACGACTATGTTGTATTCACCTGGGAAGCAGCCCTGCGGTATTGTGTTCGACAGATCAGTAGTTCTAGGAAAGAAACTCTGCTCATGGAAGCTCTGTTTAGTTTTATGTACACAGAGGGGGGAAGGGAAATTATTGACAGTGGTTGTAGCTAGATGAGTTTTAGTTGCAAATTTTTGACGGGTTTCCTCCCTTCGTGACTTTCTACAGCCCTGTCTCCATTCTCCTAGATCAGGTTGTATTGTCAACAATTTATTGGATGTATTACTGCTCCATCTAGACTGCCATTTCTTACGGATATATGTTTGAATATATAGGGTGGGCAAAAATAAGGGTCCTATTTTTAAAAATTCATAACTTTTTTATTTATTGATTTTTTTTTTTTTTTTTTTAGAATAAGTAAAGAACCCCTTCCGAAGCAAGCATGAGCCGTATTAGCCCTAAGGAACGTACCCTCATTTAGAAAACATTATTTTTGCTTAAAAAACTCAAAACAGTGTAAAAAACAATACTTTAGTTTTTGTAAGTTTTAAGAAGTGTTTTTCGGCTAAAATTTGTTTTGTTTATTTCAAAAAATCTCGGAAGGGTCAGTCTACACACACATAAAGTTTGGTGAGTTTAACTTTTATTTTGTGGAAGTTATTCAAATTCAAGTTATTCAAATTTAAAGATAGGACCCTTATTTTGGCCCACCCTGTATATATAAAAACAAACATTTTCTATTATGTAAATTTTCTTGTGGCAAATAAATCCTCAGGACTGTCAATAAACTGATTTGTAATACACTGTCTTTCAATCCCTGCCTCAAGTAATTGTAAATTTTGCTTCCCCACCCTGTATATATTTTAAAGATAGCTTCTTTTAGCTAATTTAAGAGAAATTCATACTGGGGTTGGGGGGGGGGGAGTAACTGAAACTATCTTTGTGTCCGTGAGAGAGAGAGAGAGAGAGAGAGAGAGAGAGAGAGAGAGAGAGAGAGAGAGAGAAAGATATGAGGGGGGGGGTGTCAATCATGTTGACTATTATGAATGAGTTCTAGTCCCTGGCTATCCTATATCACACCGGCTAATATTCGAATTTGTATGTGAAAACGCGCTATAGAAATCCGAGCCGATAACTTAAAACCACGTAAGAACGAGTGAAATAATAAAAAATAAAAAAAATGCCTTTCAATGTGTCCGTGTGTTTGTGGGCGCAGATGTGCAGATGCAGCTTAGTGGTAGATGAACAGGGTCGAAAAGTAAGAGATTTTTTTTTTTAATATTTTCCGCATTTATTTATTTATTTTCAACATTTAAATAAGAGAGAGAGAAAAAAACCCAGGTCTTTTGTAAATAATATTTGTAAAAACAGTTTTTTTTATAAAAAAAACCCAGGTCATTTTTTAATTAATTAATTAATTAATTTATTTATTTATTTATTTCCAACAATTAAAGAAGAGAGAGAAAAACAGGTCTTTTGTAAATAATATTTGTAAAAACAAGTGTTTTATAAAAAAAAAAAAAATCTCATTTTTTAATTAATTAATTAATTTATTTATTATTTATTTATTTATTTCCAACAATTAAAGAAGAGAGAGGACGTGATCAAACGTGATAGGAGAGAAGACCACCTCTGGCAGACCCAAGTTGTTTTGGAAGGACGTGATCAAATGTGATAGGAGAGAAGACCACCTCTGGCAGACCCAAGTTGTTTTGGAAGGACGTGATCAAATGTGATAGGAGAGAAGACCACCTCTGGCAGACCCAAGTTGTTTTGGAAGGACGTGATCAAATGTGATAGGAGAGAAGACCACCTCTGGCAGACCCAAGTTGTTTTGGAAGGACGTGATCAAATGTGATAGGAGAGAAGACCACCTCTGGCAGACCCAAGTTGTTTTGGAAGGACGTGATCAAATGTGATAGGAGAGAAGACCACCTCTGGCAGACCCAAGTTGTTTTGGAAGGACGTGATCAAATGTGATAGGAGAGAAGACCACCTCTGGCAGACCCAAGTTGTTTTGGAAGGACGTGATCAAATGTGATAGGAGAGAAGACCACCTCTGGCAGACCCAAGTCGTTTTGGAAGGACGTGATCAAACGTGATAGGAGAGAAGACCACCTCTGGCAGACCCAAGTCGTTTTGGAAGGACGTGATCAAACGTGATAGGAGAGAAGACCACCTCTGGCAGACCCAAGTTGTTTTGGAAGGACGTGATCAAACGTGATAGGAGAGAAGACCACCTCTGGCAGACCCAAGTTGTTTTGGAAGGACGTGATCAAATGTGATAGGAGAGAAGACCACCTCTGGCAGACCCAAGTTGTTTTGGAAGGACGTGATCAAATGTGATAGGAGAGAAGACCACCTCTGGCAGACCCAAGTTGTTTTGGAAGGACGTGATCAAATGTGATAGGAGAGAAGACCACCTCTGGCAGACCCAAGTTGTTTTGGAAGGACGTGATCAAATGTGATAGGAGAGAAGACCACCTCTGGCAGACCCAAGTTGTTTTGGAAGGACGTGATCAAACGTGATAGGAGAGAAGACCACCTCTGGCAGACCCAAGTTGTTTTGGAAGGACGTGATCAAACGTGATAGGAGAGAAGACCACCTCTGGCAGACCCAAGTTGTTTTGGAAGGACGTGATCAAATGTGATAGGAGAGAAGACCACCTCTGGCAGACCCAAGTTGTTTTGGAAGGACGTGATCAAATGTGATAGGAGAGAAGACCACCTCTGGCAGACCCAAGTTGTTTTGGAAGGACGTGATCAAATGTGATAGGAGAGAAGACCACCTCTGGCAGACCCAAGTTGTTTTGGAAGGACGTGATCAAATGTGATAGGAGAGAAGACCACCTCTGGCAGACCCAAGTTGTTTTGGAAGGACGTGATCAAATGTGATAGGAGAGAAGACCACCTCTGGCAGACCCAAGTTGTTTTGGAAGGACGTGATCAAATGTGATAGGAGAGAAGACCACCTCTGGCAGACCCAAGTTGTTTTGGAAAGACGTGATCAAATGTGATAGGAGAGAAGACCACCTCTGGCAGACCCAAGTTGTTTTGGAAGGACGTGATCAAATGTGATAGGAGAGAAGACCACCTCTGGCAGACCCAAGTTGTTTTGGAAGGACGTGATCAAATGTGATAGGAGAGAAGACCACCTCTGGCAGACCCAAGTTGTTTTGGAAGGACGTGATCAAATGTGATAGGAGAGAAGACCACCTCTGGCAGACCCAAGTTGTTTTGGAAGGACGTGATCAAATGTGATAGGAGAGAAGACCACCTCTGGCAGACCCAAGTTGTTTTGGAAGGACGTGATCAAATGTGATAGGAGAGAAGACCACCTCTGGCAGACCCAAGTTGTTTTGGAAGGACGTGATCAAATGTGATAGGAGAGAAGACCACCTCTGGCAGACCCAAGTTGTTTTGGAAGGACGTGATCAAATGTGATAGGAGAGAAGACCACCTCTGGCAGACCCAAGTTGTTTTGGAAGGACGTGATCAAATGTGATAGGAGAGAAGACCACCTCTGGCAGACCCAAGTTGTTTTGGAAGGACGTGATCAAATGTGATAGGAGAGAAGACCACCTCTGGCAGACCCAAGTTGTTTTGGAAGGACGTGATCAAACGTGATAGGAGAGAAGACCACCTCTGGCAGACCCAAGTTGTTTTGGAAGGACGTGATCAAATGTGATAGGAGAGAAGACCACCTCTGGCAGACCCAAGTTGTTTTGGAAGGACGTGATCAAATGTGATAGGAGAGAAGACCACCTCTGGCAGACCCAAGTTGTTTTGGAAGGACGTGATCAAATGTGATAGGAGAGAAGACCACCTCTGGCAGACCCAAGTTGTTTTGGAAGGACGTGATCAAATGTGATAGGAGAGAAGACCACCTCTGGCAGACCCAAGTTGTTTTGGAAGGACGTGATCAAATGTGATAGGAGAGAAGACCACCTCTGGCAGACCCAAGTTGTTTTGGAAGGACGTGATCAAATGTGATAGGAGAGAAGACCACCTCTGGCAGACCCAAGTTGTTTTGGAAGGACGTGATCAAACGTGATAGGAGAGAAGACCACCTCTGGCAGACCCAAGTTGTTTTGGAAGGACGTGATCAAATGTGATAGGAGAGAAGACCACCTCTGGCAGACCCAAGTTGTTTTGGAAGGATGTGATCAAATGTGATAGGAGAGAAGACCACCTCTGGCAGACCCAAGTTGTTTTGGGAGGACGTGATCAAATGTGATAGGAGAGAAGACCACCTCTGGCAGACCCAAGTTGTTTTGGAAGGACGTGATCAAATGTGATAGGAGAGAAGACCACCTCTGGCAGACCCAAGTTGTTTTGGGAGGACGTGATCAAACGTGACAGGAGAGAAGACCACCTCTGGCAGACCCAAGTTGTTTTGGAAGGACGGTATCAAACGTGATAGGAGAGAAGACCACCTCTGGCAGACCCAAGTTGTTTTGGAAGGACGTGATCAAATGTGATAGGAGAGAAGACCACCTCTGGCAGACCCAAGTTGTTTTGGAAGGACGTGATCAAACGTGATAGGAGAGAAGACCACCTCTGGCAGACCCAAGTTGTTTTGGAAGGACGTGATCAAATGTGATAGGAGAGAAGACCACCTCTGGCAGACCCAAGTTGTTTTGGGAGGACGTGATCAAACGTGACAGGAGAGAAGACCACCTCTGGCAGACCCAAGTTGTTTTGGAAGGACGTGATCAAATGTGATAGGAGAGAAGACCACCTCTGGCAGACCCAAGTTGTTTTGGAAGGACGTGATCAAATGTGATAGGAGAGAAGACCACCTCTGGCAGACCCAAGTTGTTTTGGAAGGACGTGATCAAATGTGATAGGAGAGAAGACCACCTCTGGCAGACCCAAGTTGTTTTGGAAGGACGTGATCAAATGTGATAGGAGAGAAGACCACCTCTGGCAGACCCAAGTTGTTTTGGAAGGACGTGATCAAATGTGATAGGAGAGAAGACCACCTCTGGCAGACCCAAGTTGTTTTGGAAGGACGTGATCAAATGTGATAGGAGAGAAGACCACCTCTGGCAGACCCAAGTTGTTTTGGAAGGACGTGATCAAACGTGATAGGAGAGAAGACCACCTCTGGCAGACCCAAGTTGTTTTGGAAGGACGTGATCAAACGTGATAGGAGAGAAGACCACCTCTGGCAGACCCAAGTTGTTTTGGAAGGACGTGATCAAATGTGATAGGAGAGAAGACCACCTCTGGCAGACCCAAGTTGTTTTGGGATGACGTGATCAAACGTGACAGGAGAGAAGACCACCTCTGGCAGACCCAAGTTGTTTTGGAAGGACGTGATCAAACGTGATAGGAGAGAAGACCACCTCTGGCAGACCCAAGTTGTTTTGGAAGGACGTGATCAAACGTGATAGGAGAGAAGACCACCTCTGGCAGACCCAAGTTGTTTTGGGAGGACGTGATCAAACGTGACAGGAGAGAAGACCACCTCTGGCAGACCCAAGTTGTTTTGGGAGGACGTGATCAAACGTGACAGGAGAGAAGACCACCTCTGGCAGATCCAAGTTGTTTTGGGAGGACGTGATCAAACGTGACAGGAGAGAAGACCACCTCTGGCAGACCCAAGTTGTTTTGGGAGGACGTGATCAAATGTGATAGGAGAGAAGACCACCTCTGGCAGACCCAAGTTGTTTTGGAAGGACGTGATCAAATGTGATAGGAGAGAAGACCACCTCTGGCAGACCCAAGTTGTTTTGGGAGGACGTGATCAAACGTGACAGGAGAGAAGACCACCTCTGGCAGATCCAAGTTGTTTTGGGAGGACGTGATCAAACGTGACAGGAGAGAAGACCACCTCTGGCAGACCCAAGTTGTTTTGGAAGGACGTGATCAAACGTGATAGGAGAGAAGACCACCTCTGGCAGACCCAAGTTGTTTTGGGAGGACGTGATCAAACGTGACAGGAGAGAAGACCACCTCTGGCAGACCCAAGTTGTTTTGGAAGGACGTGATCAAACGTGATAGGAGAGAAGACCACCTCTGGCAGACCCAAGTTGTTTTGGGAGGACGTGATCAAACGTGACAGGAGAGAAGACCACCTCTGGCAGACCCAAGTTGTTTTGGGAGGACGTGATCAAACGTGACAGGAGAGAAGACCACCTCTGGCAGACCCAAGTTGTTTTGGGAGGACGTGATCAAACGTGATAGGAGAGAAGACCACCTCTGGCAGACCCAAGTTGTTTTGGAAGGACGTGATCAAACGTGATAGGAGAGAAGACCACCTCTGGCAGACCCAAGTTGTTTTGGAAGGACGTGATCAAATGTGATAGGAGAGAAGACCACCTCTGGCAGACCCAAGTTGTTTTGGAAGGACGTGATCAAACGTGACAGGAGAGAAGACCACCTCTGGCAGACCCAAGTTGTTTTGGAAGGACGTGATCAAACGTGATAGGAGAGAAGACCACCTCTGGCAGACCCAAGTTGTTTTGGAAGGACGTGATCAAATGTGATAGGAGAGAAGACCACCTCTGGCAGACCCAAGTTGTTTTGGGAGGACGTGATCAAACGTGACAGGAGAGAAGACCACCTCTGGCAGACCCAAGTTGTTTTGGAAGGACGTGATCAAACGTGATAGGAGAGAAGACCACCTCTGGCAGACCCAAGTTGTTTTGGAAGGACGTGATCAAATGTGATAGGAGAGAAGACCACCTCTGGCAGACCCAAGTTGTTTTGGAAGGACGTGATCAAATGTGATAGGAGAGAAGACCACCTCTGGCAGACCCAAGTTGTTTTGGAAGGACGTGATCAAATGTGATAGGAGAGAAGACCACCTCTGGCAGACCCAAGTTGTTTTGGAAGGACGTGATCAAATGTGATAGGAGAGAAGACCACCTCTGGCAGACCCAAGTTGTTTTGGGAGGACGTGATCAAATGTGATAGGAGAGAAGACCACCTCTGGCAGACCCAAGTTGTTTTGGAAGGACGTGATCAAATGTGATAGGAGAGAAGACCACCTCTGGCAGACCCAAGTTGTTTTGGGAGGACGTGATCAAACGTGACAGGAGAGAAGACCACCTCTGGCAGACCCAAGTTGTTTTGGAAGGACGTGATCAAACGTGATAGGAGAGAAGACCACCTCTGGCAGACCCAAGTTGTTTTGGAAGGACGTGATCAAATGTGATAGGAGAGAAGACCACCTCTGGCAGACCCAAGTTGTTTTGGGAGGACGTGATCAAACGTGACAGGAGAGAAGACCACCTCTGGCAGACCCAAGTTGTTTTGGGAGGACGTGATCAAACGTGACAGGAGAGAAGACCACCTCTGGCAGATCCAAGTTGTTTTGGGAGGACGTGATCAAACGTGACAGGAGAGAAGACCACCTCTGGCAGACCCAAGTTGTTTTGGGAGGACGTGATCAAATGTGATAGGAGAGCCTTGGGTATGGATTCCTGTCGAGCCTTACCAAAGACAAGAATGAAGGGGAGGACTTAGATCGAAACTGGTCAATCAGGTCCCACCCTCATCAGAGGATTAATTGTGGTCTGATTCAACAAATAAACCGGTTGATGATGATGATGATAATGATGATGATGATGACTTCAGATTTGCATTAAATTTGATCCAAAGTCATTAGACACCAATGAAGCAAGATTCCCTGAATTTTAATTTCTTCTTAAGACCCCTTTAAGCTTAAGTCTTAAATTTTAGACATTTTAAAAATCCAAATCATGTAATGGATTTTTATCAAAATTAGAATAAGAATTATAAACATAAGGTTTAGTGTCATTATATTTTGGTTTTAACCTTCATAAAGAGACATAAAAGTAGTGTACGATATGAAAAAAAAATTGGAATCTCAGGAAGATCTCCATCATTCCAGTAATTATAAGAGCAACCGGACTCGTGAAAAAGAATTTGAAACTCTATCTGGCAAGTGTTGATTTACTCCTCTCCAGGAGTTTGTCACAAGGCCAGTTTTTATCTTACTTCCACAAGTAAGATGTGACCCAAGGTCGGGTCGGGAAAGTGGGGTTTAAAAATTGCCTGGGCAGCCCCGTCGGCATTCCCCGGTAGGGGCACCTCAGGCAGTAAGCAATAAACTTACTCCTCCCCAAAGAGGGGAGGTGAAGCCTGGGAGGGTGGACCTCCTAGAACTGCACAGGACAGACCCATAGACCGGCGTAAATCAAGCCCCGAAGGCCAGTCTATGGGGTGTAGTATCCATCGGAACAGATACTACACTTTGATCTTAGCCAAAAGGCCAAGTATGCATGAACAAGCATCTGGCGAGTATACCCGGTGAACCAAGTGCAAGAGAAATACAAACAATTGCACTTAAAGGGACGGTTAGAATCTTAAAAAGATCTCTGGGCTAAAGTGTCTGAAATAGCCGGTGAATGTCTGGCATCCTACCGGATGCCAGACATTCACCAGTAAAACGGAAAGATAAGAAAAATAAAAAATGAGAGTGTTCCATTCCAGTAATTATAGGAGCAACCGGACTCATGAAAAAGAATTTCAAAAACTACCTGGCGAATATACCCGATGAACCAAGCGCAAGAAAGATACAAACAATTGCACTTTAGAAAGGGGGTTCAGTTTACAATATAAACACAATATAAAATTGATCACTGACTTTGGCATTTGAAAATAAGAAGAAAGGGTTCAGTTCGAAATTCTGTACAGATTCCCGAGTTCGAAAAGATGCACCCGAAGAAGGCCAGAGGTTACATCGGCCGAAACGAAATTTTTTTTATTGCATTTTGTGTTTTTATTTGTTTGCAAAAAACTATAATCTTAAAACTGATATGAATTACTTTGCGTTACGTAACTTCACTAAATCGAATATTACAATTTTTCAATATTATTTATGGAAATCAATATTTGATTATTTCATATGGAGAAAAAGAGGTTAATAAATTATCGATTATGTTAACCAGTGTGATTTCATTGGCAAAGAATAAAAATTGAAAATAGTAATTTTTATCACAGAATAGGACAGTACCCAAGGGGCGAGCATTGGACTGGGCAACGCCGGATATCCCTGCTAATCTGAAACTGTTGGGCTACGAACCATCTCAGGAGCATAGGGAGATTCGTATCTGGTGGATTACTTGAGGTCTGCGATATACAGGGAACGCGTAAAACCATGGAAGACGGACAGACAGACAGACAGACAGACAGACGGACAGACAGACAGCTTTGATTTATTATTATACTAAAGCTGAGTTAATCCAGGCTTTTTTCCTGTATATTTTAATCATACAAAATACATGTTAAAATATTCCTCTGTTTTGGGATCGAGTTATGTTTGATAAAAAAGTTTAATTGTAATTGTTCTAATTAGCCGTAAGTTACAATTAACTCACAAAGTCACCTGTCTCTTATTAAGTTTCCGTCTATTATTCTCGCTCTCTCAACTCTCTCTCTCTCTCACTGTACGTTGTGTGACCCTCTCCCCGGACTTATTTTATACAGTTTCTATTACTCTCGCTTCCATCTCTCTCTCCCCCCCCTCTCTCTCTCCCCCCCTCTCTCTCTGTGTTTATAAAACAGAAGATTGGAATAATACATTATAGTCAATGGGGAATATCACCACAAATATTAATGCTATTTAATCTATAACTGGAGAAGAGTGAGAAAGAGAGAGTGATAGAGAGAGAGAGAGAGAGAGAGAAAGAGAGAGGGATAGAGAGAGAGAGAAAGAGAGAGGGATAGAGAGAGAGATAGAGAGAGGGATAGAGAGAGAGGGGGATAGAGAGGGGGGGGGAGAAACGGACGTTAATATAATAAATTCAATGCGAAAATAAATTCTTTTTACCTCCGGCAAGGCAATTGTGTTTTTAGTTGAATTTGTCACAATGTTTTCGCAGAGCGTAGAGTCCCCATCGCTTGACCAATAGTCACCAAACTTGGTCAAAATATTTGTCACGGTCTAACTTAGAACTGATTTAGTTTTGGAGAATTCTAGATCTAAGGTGAAGGTCTCGGAAAAGGTGAAAGTCACACTTTTGGCGATAACTTCAGTTGTGTTCATCGTAGAGACGCGCTACTTGGCCCATATTGTAGCCAATGAAGTCCCGCATCACCGTCTATGATCTTAATCTTCGGTCAAGGTCGAAATTTCAACGGAATTTCAACGATTTTGGATCTTTTGGCTAACAGCAACCACCATACCCCGCCTAATAAACCGGTATTGTCCGGGCCTTCGGGTCTTGATTTACGCCGGTCTATTGGTGGTTGTCGGTCCTGTGCAGTTCTAGGAGGTCCACCCTCCCAGGCTGTGCTTCCCCTCTTTGGGGAGGAGTAAGTTTATTGCTTACTGTCTGAGGCGCCCCTACCGGGGAATGCCGACGGGGCTGCCCAGGCAACTTTTAAACAGCCAGAATGCTCAAATTCTCGAGTGCTGGTTCTTTCCCACTTTCCCGACCTTGTGTCACATCTTACCTTATGGGAGAAAGATAAATAGATGCAACCACCATCAAAATTTTCAGTCTGATCAAATAGATAGTTTTTTGCGTCTTCAACGTTTCCGTGGCATAACTTCGGGAATACTTTGGGGTAAGTTCGATACGAAAATCAAACCGGCGGAGTTTCTTCCATTTTTGAGGATGGCTTTTTCGCTGTCGGTCTGAAGTATGGTCCTGGTCAGCTCTAGGAAATCCACCTTCCCAGGCTTTACCTCCTCACCCTTTATTTGTTGGTTTATTGCTAATCACCCGAGGCGCCCCTACTGGGGAATGCCGACGGGGCTTCCCAGGCAAGTTTTGTTCGGCCAGAGTCCTCTTCCTCTAAGGGCACTGATTTCAAAATCTCACTTTCCGGTCATGCGTCACATCTGGGAGTTAGATAAGCAAATTTCTTACAATATGGAGAAAAAGGTCAAGATAAGAATTTTAAAAAATTTTTAACATAGTTCACCCCAAACAAGGCAGGCAGCCACTGTAGACGTAAGGGGCTACTGAGAAAAAGGGTGAGAGTTTTATTGGAGGGTCAACCTAAATTGGGAGCTGTGTAGCGAGATGTCTGTTTACATTAGTTTTAAATTTCTGCATGTCAGTACCGTCAGGAAAACAGGGAGCAGGGAGGGAGTTCCAGAATCCAGCAGCACGAGGAAAGAAGCTTTTGGAGTAGAAAGCTCTTCGGCATCTGGGGACCACCACAGTGAATGGATGGGATTTGGCAGATTGTCGGGTTGGTCTAGTGAATTTACGTCGTGGGGGTACCAGAGCAGCTTTGACTCATCCTTACGTTGTCAGGCAGAAGTATGCAGTCTCAGGACTGACTTATAGTCTTGTTGTTTATTCAAAAGTGGCTCAGGTATTTGCTGTAAATTGCCTTCAAAACACTGACGTGAAAATAAGATTGGTGAAGTAGTTTCGTTTATGTTTGCAGTTTTCGGATGGCAGAAAACCGTTTTAAAACGTTGAGTTCTTCTCATGTGGTTCCTATCAGTGCTAGCTAACCATCCATGACATCTTTCCAATGCAGGTGCTTTCCACGCCTATTTTTGAGAACATTCATACTAATAAAATTTGTCCGATTCAAAAACATACAAATTTGTTTATCTTATTAGGATTATTTAGACTACTATTCTCATCTTGGTTGTTATTTCACAACGTTTCGGCCGATGTAACCTCCGACTATTTCAAAACTGGGAATCTTTAGGTGAAATCGAGAACCTAGACAGAGTTTCAAACCGAACACTTTATTTAATCTAAAGAGCAGATTGTTCTCGTTCCGTCTGCCGTTACCATGTAGAAGTGTTAAATAATTAAGGGTACTTCTGCAGTTTACCGACCGTGCTATTTTTTAGATAGGATTTTCAAGTTGCCATCATGTGTTTGTATCATTTGGACTATTCAGAGTACTATTCTCATCTTATTTCTGATTTTTTGAGATGAGGATTGATAATTTGCATAATTTTGGTTATTCAGACTACATTTCTCATCTTGAGTGTTATCATCTCAACAACTTCTCCCAGTTATGGCTGACGGAACGAGAGCATGCTACCTCCGTGGATTAAATAAAGAGTTCCGTTCAAAATTCCGTCCTGATTCCCGAGTTCGACAAAAATATTCCCGAGTTCAAAGATATACACCTGAAGAAGGCCGGAGGTTACAGCGGTCGAAACGTTGTGATGATAACACTGAAGATGAGAAATGTAATCTGAATAACCAAAATTATACATATTCTCATCTTGGTTGTTATTTCACAACGTTTCGGCCGATGTAACCTCCGACTATTTCAAAACTGGAAATCTTTAGGTAAAATCGAGAACCTAGACAGAGTTTCAAACTGAACACTTTATTTAATCTAAAGAGAAGATTGTTCTCGTTCCGTCTGCCGTTACCATGTAGAAGTGTTAAATAATTAAGGGTACTTCTGCAGTTTACCGACCGTACAATTTTTTAGATAGGATTTTTAAGATAGATTAAATTTTTACGGTATATTTTGTTTATTAAATTGTTAGGTGAAAGTACAGAATAATCAACAAAGCCCCCTCCCCATCTTAATAATGGGTTTCTAAATAATAACGTTATTATTTCAGCACGGTCGGTAAACTGCAGAAGTACCTAATTAAGTATTGTCTTATTCTTAGTTATTGTCGCCTATAGTTAGGATTGAACTTATAACACCTAGAAGACTCACTTACAACTGATTGTTAAACAACGCCTTTAACCGTTACGTCATGTCGACAATTCTAGTAAGAACAAATACATTGAAGACACTGCCAAGGCTGCTGCAAAGAAGGTGGGTTCTCTCTACTGCGCTAGTAAAGTTTTCACACCTAACATTATCCTATATCTCTACAAAACCACCATCCGCCCATGGTTCAAAAAATAGTCGCCAACTTAATAGGTTCCTCACTATCTACCAAGCTCCAGCCCCTATCCCATCGCTGCCAGGTTGCATCCTTGTGCCTGTTTTACAAGTTCTTCAATGGAATGTGCTCCGATGGACTTGCTGCTCTGGTGCCTCCTCGTTGTAAATACACTAGACGAACCCGACAATCAGCTAAGTCCAATCTATTTACTGGTTAGGTCCCCAGATGCTAGAGAGCCTTCTAGTCCAATAGCTTATTTCCTTGATCTGCCGGCCTTTGGAACTCCTTTCCTGCTCCCTGTTTCCCCAAACTCTACTACCAAACAGAAACGTAAAACTGATGTAAACAGACATCTCGTTGCACAGCTCACAACTTAGGATGGTCCCCAAACCTTACTCCCTTATTCTCATATAAAAATATGTTTTTTATAAAATAATTGTGAGAGCTTTAAACCTAATCTTGACTCGATGTGTAGTATTACGGTGCCTGAAGAAAATAAGAGGTTACATTGGCTGAAACGTTGTGGAAATTGCTATCATGTTCACAATTTTTTAATTACTTTTCTTTTATTATTTGAAACTTATTTTAATAATAACAGAATATTCACATGGGAGGGGAACCTATCCCTTTCCAGTTGTAATGATAGCGAAAGCGTTACTCTGCACCACACGAGTGAGATATGCTGTAAAAGTCACTCAGTTTTGCGAGGCTTATCTTTTCATAGAGACATAATCCCTCCAATCATCCGGAAAAACAAACAGAATTAAACAAAGGCCTACGACCCCAGAAGTCTCCACTGCTACTCCCAAAAAATAAAACTGTCCACACGAGAAGAATATTTATCTATTTATTTTTTAATCTCTGCATCACTGCTGACAAAATCAGTAATCAAAAATGGAGCATTTATAACGACAGCTAACAGAATGAAAAGGGGGTCAAAAACAAATAGGCAACAAATAAATGTTACCAAAGGCAAGATAAGTTACTCTTCTACTAACCTGGATAAGTTTATTTATGTTTTAACTTATTTTAAAGCGTTTTTCTTCAAAACAAACCTGGTGTCCACTTGTTCAGTTAGAACGAAAGAAAAAATGGCTGTTCATGAGGCCAGCACGGGGATCCTTGATAATTGGTGAAAAATCGAAAAATAAACAAATTAGTGTTAGAAACACATCCAATAAATGTTACCAATCGTGGGAAAATGTAATGTTCTACAAGTATTTTGCTTAATTTTCGTTTTTTGAGCAATTATCGAAAATCTGTAATTACAGCCATTATTTTTTTCGTTGTAACTGAACAGATGAACCAAAAACGCTTTAAAATAACAACAAATAATAATTAAATGATAAATATATAATTTCTACGAGGCTGCCACAAAACACAACCCATAATTCTTTCCGACGTCCAAGCGAAAACACCCTCCAGATCGAGCAAAGATTTCTTTTGAAAAAGAGGTATACCTCGGAAATATCAATATTTACAACTTTTTACACACTACGCACAATGCTTCAAGCAAACTACAACATTCTTCCATTTTTTTGTTGCTAATCATACACTCCTCTACTCAAGCAAATTTTCATCATCAAAAAATCTATCTAATAATTGTACTTGTCTCTCCCATAGCTAGTTATGACGAAAGTAACGCTGCCAGTATACGTCCACTAAATCAAAGGGAGGTTATTCATCCAAACTCGACATAGTAGTTGGCCTCCATCGGTCAAAGTTGACCATGAATAGCATCTCAGTTGTCTGTTTGGCTGGCTCGTAGAAATCTGTGGCTGTAGAGGCCGATGCGGGAGTGACAGTAGTGAGGTAATTCATCCAAACTCGACATAGTAGTTGGCCTCCATCGGTCAAAGTTGACCATGAATAGCATCTCAGTTGTCTGTTTGACTGGCTCGTAGACATCTGTGGCTGTAGAGGCCGATGCGGGAGTGACAGTAGTGAGGTAATTCATCCAAACTCGACATAGTAGTTGGCCTCCATCGGTCAAAGTTGACCATGAATAGCATCTCAGTTGTCTGTTTGACTGGCTCGTAGACATCTGTGGCTGTAGAGGCCGATGCGGGAGTGACAGTAGTGAGGTAATTCATCCAAACTCGACATAGTAGTTGGCCTCCATCGGTCAAAGTTGACCATGAATAGCATCTCAGTTGTCTGTTTGACTGGCTCGTAGACATCTGTGGCTGTAGAGGCCGATGCGGGAGTGACAGTAGTGAGGTAATTCATCCAAACTCGACATAGTAGTTGGCCTCCATCGGTGAAAGTTGACCATGAATAGCATCTCAGTTGTCTGTTTGACTGGCTCGTAGACATCTGTGGCTGTAGAGGCCGATGCGGGAGTGACAGTAGTGAGGTAATTCATCCAAACTCGACATAGTAGTTGGCCTCCATCGGTCAAAGTTGACCATGAATAGCATCTCAGTTGTCTGTTTGACTGGCTCGTAGACATCTGTGGCTGTAGAGGCCGATGCGGGAGTGACAGTAGTGAGGTAATTCATCCAAACTCGACATAGTAGTTGGCCTCCATCGGTCAAAGTTGACCATGAATAGCATCTCAGTTGTCTGTTTGACTGGCTCGTAGAAATCTGTGGCTGTAGAGGCCGATGCGGGAGTGACAGTAGTGAGGTAATTCATCCAAACTCGACATAGTAGTTGGCCTCCATCGGTCAAAGTTGACCATGAATAGCATCTCAGTTGTCTGTTTGACTGGCTCGTAGACATCTGTGGCTGTAGAGGCCGATGCCGGAGTGACAGTAGTGAGGTAATTCATCCAAACTCGACATAGTAGTTGGCCTCCATCGGTCAAAGTTGACCATGAATAGCATCTCAGTTGTCTGTTTGACTGGCTCGTAGAAATCTGTGGCTGTAGAGGCCGATGCGGGAGTGACAGTAGTGAGGTAATTCATCCAAACTCGACATAGTAGTTGGCCTCCATCGGTCAAAGTTGACCATGAATAGCATCTCAGTTGTCTGTTTGACTGGCTCGTAGACATCTGTGGCTGTAGAGGCCGATGCGGGAGTGACAGTAGTGAGGTAATTCATCCAAACTCGACATAGTAGTTGGCCTCCATCGGTCAAAGTTGACCATGAATAGCATCTCAGTTGTCTGTTTGACTGGCTCGTAGACATCTGTGGCTGTAGAGGCCGATGCCGGAGTGACAGTAGTGAGGTAATTCATCCAAACTCGACATAGTAGTTGGCCTCCATCGGTCAAAGTTGACCATGAATAGCATCTCAGTTGTCTGTTTGACTGGCTCGTAGACATCTGTGGCTGTAGAGGCCGATGCGGGAGTGACAGTAGTGAGGTAATTCATCCAAACTCGACATAGTAGTTGGCCTCCATCGGTCAAAGTTGACCATGAATAGCATCTCAGTTGTCTGTTTGACTGGCTCGTAGACATCTGTGGCTGTAGAGGCCGATGCGGGAGTGACAGTAGTGAGGTAATTCATCCAAACTCGACATAGTAGTTGGCCTCCATCGGTCAAAGTTGACCATGAATAGCATCTCAGTTGTCTGTTTGACTGGCTCGTAGAAATCTGTGGCTGTAGAGGCCGATGCGGGAGTGACAGTAGTGAGGTAATTCATCCAAACTCGACATAGTAGTTGGCCTCCATCGGTCAAAGTTGACCATGAATAGCATCTCAGTTGTCTGTTTGACTGGCTCGTAGACATCTGTGGCTGTAGAGGCCGATGCCGGAGTGACAGTAGTGAGGTAATTCATCCAAACTCGACATAGTAGTTGGCCTCCATCGGTCAAAGTTGACCATGAATAGCATCTCAGTTGTCTGTTTGACTGGCTCGTAGAAATCTGTGGCTGTAGAGGCCGATGCGGGAGTGACAGTAGTGAGGTAATTCATCCAAACTCGACATAGTAGTTGGCCTCCATCGGTCAAAGTTGACCATGAATAGCATCTCAGTTGTCTGTTTGACTGGCTCGTAGACATCTGTGGCTGTAGAGGCCGATGCGGGAGTGACAGTAGTGAGGTAATTCATCCAAACTCGACATAGTAGTTGGCCTCCATCGGTCAAAGTTGACCATGAATAGCATCTCAGTTGTCTGTTTGACTGGCTCGTAGACATCTGTGGCTGTAGAGGCCGATGCCGGAGTGACAGTAGTGAGGTAATTCATCCAAACTCGACATAGTAGTTGGCCTCCATCGGTCAAAGTTGACCATGAATAGCATCTCAGTTGTCTGTTTGACTGGCTCGTAGAAATCTGTGGCTGTAGAGGCCGATGCGGGAGTGACAGTAGTGAGGTAATTCATCCAAACTCGACATAGTAGTTGGCCTCCATCGGTCAAAGTTGACCATGAATAGCATCTCAGTTGTCTGTTTGACTGGCTCGTAGACATCTGTGGCTGTAGAGGCCGATGCGGGAGTGACAGTAGTGAGGTAATTAATCCAAACTCGACATAGTAGTTGGCCTCCATCGGTCAAAGTTGACCATGAATAGCATCTCAGTTGTCTGTTTGACTGGCTCGTAGACATCTGTGGCTGTAGAGGCCGATGCCGGAGTGACAGTAGTGAGGTAATTCATCCAAACTCGACATAGTAGTTGGCCTCCATCGGTCAAAGTTGACCATGAATAGCATCTCAGTTGTCTGTTTGACTGGCTCGTAGACATCTGTGGCTGTAGAGGCCGATGCGGGAGTGACAGTAGTGAGGTAATTCATCCAAACTCGACATAGTAGTTGGCCTCCATCGGTCAAAGTTGACCATGAATAGCATCTCAGTTGTCTGTTTGACTGGCTCGTAGACATCTGTGGCTGTAGAGGCCGATGCGGGAGTGACAGTAGTGAGGTAATTCATCCAAACTCGACATAGTAGTTGGCCTCCATCGGTCAAAGTTGACCATGAATAGCATCTCAGTTGTCTGTTTGGCTGGCTCGTAGAAATCTGTGGCTGTAGAGGCCGATGCGGGAGTGACAGTAGTGAGGTAATTCATCCAAACTCGACATAGTAGTTGGCCTCCATCGGTCAAAGTTGACCATGAATAGCATCTCAGTTGTCTGTTTGACTGGCTCGTAGACATCTGTGGCTGTAGAGGCCGATGCGGGAGTGACAGTAGTGAGGTAATTCATCCAAACTCGACATAGTAGTTGGCCTCCATCGGTCAAAGTTGACCATGAATAGCATCTCAGTTGTCTGTTTGACTGGCTCGTAGACATCTGTGGCTGTAGAGGCCGATGCGGGAGTGACAGTAGTGAGGTAATTCATCCAAACTCGACATAGTAGTTGGCCTCCATCGGTCAAAGTTGACCATGAATAGCATCTCAGTTGTCTGTTTGACTGGCTCGTTGACATCTGTGGCTGTAGAGGCCGATGCGGGAGTGACAGTAGTGAGGTAATTCATCCAAACTCGACATAGTAGTTGGCCTCCATCGGTCAAAGTTGACCATGAATAGCATCTCAGTTGTCTGTTTGACTGGCTCGTAGACATCTGTGGCTGTAGAGGCCGATGCGGGAGTGACAGTAGTGAGGTAATTCATCCAAACTCGACATAGTAGTTGGCCTCCATCGGTCAAAGTTGACCATGAATAGCATCTCAGTTGTCTGTTTGACTGGCTCGTAGAAATCTGTGGCTGTAGAGGCCGATGCGGGAGTGACAGTAGTGAGGTAATTCATCCAAACTCGACATAGTAGTTGGCCTCCATCGGTCAAAGTTGACCATGAATAGCATCTCAGTTGTCTGTTTGACTGGCTCGTAGACATCTGTGGCTGTAGAGGCCGATGCCGGAGTGACAGTAGTGAGGTAATTCATCCAAACTCGACATAGTAGTTGGCCTCCATCGGTCAAAGTTGACCATGAATAGCATCTCAGTTGTCTGTTTGACTGGCTCGTAGACATCTGTGGCTGTAGAGGCCGATGCGGGAGTGACAGTAGTGAGGTAATTCATCCAAACTCGACATAGTAGTTGGCCTCCATCGGTCAAAGTTGACCATGAATAGCATCTCAGTTGTCTGTTTGACTGGCTCGTAGACATCTGTGGCTGTAGAGGCCGATGCGGGAGTGACAGTAGTGAGGTAATTCATCCAAACTCGACATAGTAGTTGGCCTCCATCGGTCAAAGTTGACCATGAATAGCATCTCAGTTGTCTGTTTGACTGGCTCGTAGACATCTGTGGCTGTAGAGGCCGATGCGGGAGTGACAGTAGTGAGGTAATTCATCCAAACTCGACATAGTAGTTGGCCTCCATCGGTCAAAGTTGACCATGAATAGCATCTCAGTTGTCTGTTTGGCTGGCTCGTAGAAATCTGTGGCTGTAGAGGCCGATGCGGGAGTGACAGTAGTGAGGTAATTCATCCAAACTCGACATAGTAGTTGGCCTCCATCGGTCAAAGTTGACCATGAATAGCATCTCAGTTGTCTGTTTGACTGGCTCGTAGACATCTGTGGCTGTAGAGGCCGATGCGGGAGTGACAGTAGTGAGGTAATTCATCCAAACTCGACATAGTAGTTGGCCTCCATCGGTCAAAGTTGACCATGAATAGCATCTCAGTTGTCTGTTTGACTGGCTCGTAGACATCTGTGGCTGTAGAGGCCGATGCGGGAGTGACAGTAGTGAGGTAATTCATCCAAACTCGACATAGTAGTTGGCCTCCATCGGTGAAAGTTGACCATGAATAGCATCTCAGTTGTCTGTTTGACTGGCTCGTTGACATCTGTGGCTGTAGAGGCCGATGCGGGAGTGACAGTAGTGAGGTAATTCATCCAAACTCGACATAGTAGTTGGCCTCCATCGGTCAAAGTTGACCATGAATAGCATCTCAGTTGTCTGTTTGACTGGCTCGTAGACATCTGTGGCTGTAGAGGCCGATGCGGGAGTGACAGTAGTGAGGTAATTCATCCAAACTCGACATAGTAGTTGGCCTCCATCGGTCAAAGTTGACCATGAATAGCATCTCAGTTGTCTGTTTGACTGGCTCGTAGAAATCTGTGGCTGTAGAGGCCGATGCGGGAGTGACAGTAGTGAGGTAATTCATCCAAACTCGACATAGTAGTTGGCCTCCATCGGTCAAAGTTGACCATGAATAGCATCTCAGTTGTCTGTTTGACTGGCTCGTAGACATCTGTGGCTGTAGAGGCCGATGCCGGAGTGACAGTAGTGAGGTAATTCATCCAAACTCGACATAGTAGTTGGCCTCCATCGGTCAAAGTTGACCATGAATAGCATCTCAGTTGTCTGTTTGACTGGCTCGTAGAAATCTGTGGCTGTAGAGGCCGATGCGGGAGTGACAGTAGTGAGGTAATTCATCCAAACTCGACATAGTAGTTGGCCTCCATCGGTCAAAGTTGACCATGAATAGCATCTCAGTTGTCTGTTTGACTGGCTCGTAGACATCTGTGGCTGTAGAGGCCGATGCGGGAGTGACAGTAGTGAGGTAATTCATCCAAACTCGACATAGTAGTTGGCCTCCATCGGTCAAAGTTGACCATGAATAGCATCTCAGTTGTCTGTTTGACTGGCTCGTAGACATCTGTGGCTGTAGAGGCCGATGCCGGAGTGACAGTAGTGAGGTAATTCATCCAAACTAGACATAGTAGTTGGCCTCCATCGGTCAAAGTTGACCATGAATAGCATCTCAGTTGTCTGTTTGACTGGCTCGTAGACATCTGTGGCTGTAGAGGCCGATGCGGGAGTGACAGTAGTGAGGTAATTCATCCAAACTCGACATAGTAGTTGGCCTCCATCGGTCAAAGTTGACCATGAATAGCATCTCAGTTGTCTGTTTGACTGGCTCGTAGACATCTGTGGCTGTAGAGGCCGATGCGGGAGTGACAGTAGTGAGGTAATTCATCCAAACTCGACATAGTAGTTGGCCTCCATCGGTCAAAGTTGACCATGAATAGCATCTCAGTTGTCTGTTTGACTGGCTCGTAGAAATCTGTGGCTGTAGAGGCCGATGCGGGAGTGACAGTAGTGAGGTAATTCATCCAAACTCGACATAGTAGTTGGCCTCCATCGGTCAAAGTTGACCATGAATAGCATCTCAGTTGTCTGTTTGACTGGCTCGTAGACATCTGTGGCTGTAGAGGCCGATGCCGGAGTGACAGTAGTGAGGTAATTCATCCAAACTCGACATAGTAGTTGGCCTCCATCGGTCAAAGTTGACCATGAATAGCATCTCAGTTGTCTGTTTGACTGGCTCGTAGAAATCTGTGGCTGTAGAGGCCGATGCGGGAGTGACAGTAGTGAGGTAATTCATCCAAACTCGACATAGTAGTTGGCCTCCATCGGTCAAAGTTGACCATGAATAGCATCTCAGTTGTCTGTTTGACTGGCTCGTAGACATCTGTGGCTGTAGAGGCCGATGCGGGAGTGACAGTAGTGAGGTAATTCATCCAAACTCGACATAGTAGTTGGCCTCCATCGGTCAAAGTTGACCATGAATAGCATCTCAGTTGTCTGTTTGACTGGCTCGTAGACATCTGTGGCTGTAGAGGCCGATGCCGGAGTGACAGTAGTGAGGTAATTCATCCAAACTCGACATAGTAGTTGGCCTCCATCGGTCAAAGTTGACCATGAATAGCATCTCAGTTGTCTGTTTGACTGGCTCGTAGAAATCTGTGGCTGTAGAGGCCGATGCGGGAGTGACAGTAGTGAGGTAATTCATCCAAACTCGACATAGTAGTTGGCCTCCATCGGTCAAAGTTGACCATGAATAGCATCTCAGTTGTCTGTTTGACTGGCTCGTAGACATCTGTGGCTGTAGAGGCCGATGCGGGAGTGACAGTAGTGAGGTAATTCATCCAAACTCGACATAGTAGTTGGCCTCCATCGGTCAAAGTTGACCATGAATAGCATCTCAGTTGTCTGTTTGACTGGCTCGTAGACATCTGTGGCTGTAGAGGCCGATGCCGGAGTGACAGTAGTGAGGTAATTCATCCAAACTCGACATAGTAGTTGGCCTCCATCGGTCAAAGTTGACCATGAATAGCATCTCAGTTGTCTGTTTGACTGGCTCGTAGACATCTGTGGCTGTAGAGGCCGATGCGGGAGTGACAGTAGTGAGGTAATTCATCCAAACTCGACATAGTAGTTGGCCTCCATCGGTCAAAGTTGACCATGAATAGCATCTCAGTTGTCTGTTTGACTGGCTCGTAGACATCTGTGGCTGTAGAGGCCGATGCGGGAGTGACAGTAGTGAGGTAATTCATCCAAACTCGACATAGTAGTTGGCCTCCATCGGTCAAAGTTGACCATGAATAGCATCTCAGTTGTCTGTTTGGCTGGCTCGTAGAAATCTGTGGCTGTAGAGGCCGATGCGGGAGTGACAGTAGTGAGGTAATTCATCCAAACTCGACATAGTAGTTGGCCTCCATCGGTCAAAGTTGACCATGAATAGCATCTCAGTTGTCTGTTTGACTGGCTCGTAGACATCTGTGGCTGTAGAGGCCGATGCGGGAGTGACAGTAGTGAGGTAATTCATCCAAACTCGACATAGTAGTTGGCCTCCATCGGTCAAAGTTGACCATGAATAGCATCTCAGTTGTCTGTTTGACTGGCTCGTAGACATCTGTGGCTGTAGAGGCCGATGCGGGAGTGACAGTAGTGAGGTAATTCATCCAAACTCGACATAGTAGTTGGCCTCCATCGGTCAAAGTTGACCATGAATAGCATCTCAGTTGTCTGTTTGACTGGCTCGTAGACATCTGTGGCTGTAGAGGCCGATGCGGGAGTGACAGTAGTGAGGTAATTCATCCAAACTCGACATAGTAGTTGGCCTCCATCGGTCAAAGTTGACCATGAATAGCATCTCAGTTGTCTGTTTGACTGGCTCGTAGACATCTGTGGCTGTAGAGGCCGATGCGGGAGTGACAGTAGTGAGGTAATTCATCCAAACTCGACATAGTAGTTGGCCTCCATCGGTCAAAGTTGACCATGAATAGCATCTCAGTTGTCTGTTTGACTGGCTCGTAGACATCTGTGGCTGTAGAGGCCGATGCGGGAGTGACAGTAGTGAGGTAATTCATCCAAACTCGACATAGTAGTTGGCCTCCATCGGTCAAAGTTGACCATGAATAGCATCTCAGTTGTCTGTTTGACTGGCTCGTAGACATCTGTGGCTGTAGAGGCCGATGCGGGAGTGACAGTAGTGAGGTAATTCATCCAAACTCGACATAGTAGTTGGCCTCCATCGGTCAAAGTTGACCATGAATAGCATCTCAGTTGTCTGTTTGACTGGCTCGTAGACATCTGTGGCTGTAGAGGCCGATGTGGGAGTGACAGTAGTGAGGTAATTCATCCAAACTCGACATAGTAGTTGGCCTCCATCGGTCAAAGTTGACCATGAATAGCATCTCAGTTGTCTGTTTGACTGGCTCGTAGACATCTGTGGCTGTGGAGGCCGATGCCGGAGTGACAGTAGTGAGGTAATTCATCCAAACTCGACATAGTAGTTGGCCTCCATCGGTCAAAGTTGACCATGAATAGCATCTCAGTTGTCTGTTTGACTGGCTCGTAGACATCTGTGGCTGTAGAGGCCGATGCGGGAGTGACAGTAGTGAGGTAATTCATCCAAACTCGACATAGTAGTTGGCCTCCATCGGTCAAAGTTGACCATGAGTAGCATCTCAGTTGTCTGTTTGGCTGGCTCGTAGACATCTGTGGCTGTAGAGGCCGATGCCGGAGTGACAGTAGTGAGGTAATTCATCCAAACTCGACATAGTAGTTGGCCTACATCGGTCAAAGTTGACCATGAGTAGCATCTCAGTTGTCTGTTTGGCTGGCTCGTAGACATCTGTGGCTGTAGAGGCCGATGCCGGAGTGACAGTAGTGAGGTAATTCATCCAAACTCGACATAGTAGTTGGCCTCCATCGGTCAAAGTTGACCATGAGTAGCATCTCAGTTGTCTGTTTGGCTGGCTCGTAGACATCTGTGGCTGTAGAGGCCGATGCCGGAGTGACAGTAGTGAGGTAATTCATCCAAACTCGACATAGTAGTTGGCCTCCATCGGTCAAAGTTGACCATGAGTAGCATCTCAGTTGTCTGTTTGGCTGGCTCGTAGACATCTGTGGCTGTAGAGGCCGATGCCGGAGTGACAGTAGTGAGGTAATTCATCCAAACTCGACATAGTAGTTGGCCTACATCGGTCAAAGTTGACCATGAGTAGCATCTCAGTTGTCTGTTTGGCTGGCTCGTAGACATCTGTGGCTGTAGAGGCCGATGCCGGAGTGACAGTAGTGAGGTAATTCATCCAAACTCGACATAGTAGTTGGCCTACATCGGTCAAAGTTGACCATGAGTAGCATCTCAGTTGTCTGTTTGGCTGGCTCGTAGACATCTGTGGCTGTAGAGGCCGATGCGGGAGTGACAGTAGTGAGGTAATTCATCCAAACTCGACATAGTAGTTGGCCTCCATCGGTCAAAGTTGACCATGAATAGCATCTCAGTTGTCTGTTTGACTGGCTCGTAGACATCTGTGGCTGTAGAGGCCGATGCGGGAGTGACAGTAGTGAGGTAATTCATCCAAACTCGACATAGTAGTTGGCCTCCATCGGTCAAAGTTGACCATGAATAGCATCTCAGTTGTCTGTTTGACTGGCTCGTAGACATCTGTGGCTGTAGAGGCCGATGCGGGAGTGACAGTAGTGAGGTAATTCATCCAAACTCGACATAGTAGTTGGCCTCCATCGGTCAAAGTTGACCATGAATAGCATCTCAGTTGTCTGTTTGACTGGCTCGTAGACATCTGTGGCTGTAGAGGCCGATGCGGGAGTGACAGTAGTGAGGTAATTCATCCAAACTCGACATAGTAGTTGGCCTCCATCGGTCAAAGTTGACCATGAGTAGCATCTCAGTTGTCTGTTTGGCTGGCTCGTAGACATCTGTGGCTGTAGAGGCCGATGCCGGAGTGACAGTAGTGAGGTAATTCATCCAAACTCGACATAGTAGTTGGCCTCCATCGGTCAAAGTTGACCATGAATAGCATCTCAGTTGTCTGTTTGACTGGCTCGTAGACATCTGTGGCTGTAGAGGCCGATGCGGGAGTGACAGTAGTGAGGTAATTCATCCAAACTCGACATAGTAGTTGGCCTCCATCGGTCAAAGTTGACCATGAGTAGCATCTCAGTTGTCTGTTTGGCTGGCTCGTAGACATCTGTGGCTGTAGAGGCCGATGCCGGAGTGACAGTAGTGAGGTAATTCATCCAAACTCGACATAGTAGTTGGCCTACATCGGTCAAAGTTGACCATGAGTAGCATCTCAGTTGTCTGTTTGGCTGGCTCGTAGACATCTGTGGCTGTAGAGGCCGATGCCGGAGTGACAGTAGTGAGGTAATTCATCCAAACTCGACATAGTAGTTGGCCTCCATCGGTCAAAGTTGACCATGAGTAGCATCTCAGTTGTCTGTTTGGCTGGCTCGTAGACATCTGTGGCTGTAGAGGCCGATGCCGGAGTGACAGTAGTGAGGTAATTCATCCAAACTCGACATAGTAGTTGGCCTCCATCGGTCAAAGTTGACCATGAGTAGCATCTCAGTTGTCTGTTTGGCTGGCTCGTAGACATCTGTGGCTGTAGAGGCCGATGCGGGAGTGATAGTAGTGAGGTAATTCATCCAAACCTGACATAGTAGTTGGCCTCCATCGGTCAAAGTTGACCATGAGTAGCATCTCAGTTGTCTGTTTGGCTGGCTCGTAGACATCTGTGGCTGTAGAGGCCGATGCCGGAGTGACAGTAGTGAGGTAATTCATCCAAACTCGACATAGTAGTTGGCCTCCATCGGTCAAAGTTGACCATGAGTAGCATCTCAGTTGTCTGTTTGGCTGGCTCGTAGACATCTGTGGCTGTAGAGGCCGATGCCGGAGTGACAGTAGTGAGGTAATTCATCCAAACTCGACATAGTAGTTGGCCTCCATCGGTCAAAGTTGACCATGAGTAGCATCTCAGTTGTCTGTTTGGCTGGCTCGTAGACATCTGTGGCTGTAGAGGCCGATGCCGGAGTGACAGTAGTGAGGTAATTCATCCAAACTCGACATAGTAGTTGGCCTACATCGGTCAAAGTTGACCATGAGTAGCATCTCAGTTGTCTGTTTGGCTGGCTCGTAGACATCTGTGGCTGTAGAGGCCGATGCTGGAGTGACAGTAGTGAGGTAATTCATCCAAACTCGACATAGTAGTTGGCCTACATCGGTCAAAGTTGACCATGAGTAGCATCTCAGTTGTCTGTTTGGCTGGCTCGTAGACATCTGTGGCTGTAGAGGCCGATGCCGGGGTGACAGTAGTGAGGTAATTCATCCAAACTCGACATAGTAGTTGGCCTCCATCGGTCAAAGTTGACCATGAATAGCATCTCAGTTGTCTGTTTGACTGGCTCGTAGACATCTGTGGCTGTAGAGGCCGATGCGGGAGTGACAGTAGTGAGGTAATTCATCCAAACTCGACATAGTAGTTGGCCTCCATCGGTCAAAGTTGACCATGAATAGCATCTCAGTTGTCTGTTTGACTGGCTCGTAGACATCTGTGGCTGTAGAGGCCGATGCGGGAGTGACAGTAGTGAGGTAATTCATCCAAACTCGACATAGTAGTTGGCCTCCATCGGTGAAAGTTGACCATGAATAGCATCTCAGTTGTCTGTTTGACTGGCTCGTAGACATCTGTAGCTGTAGAGGCCGATGCGGGAGTGACAGTAGTGAGGTAATTCATCCAAACTCGACATAGTAGTTGGCCTCCATCGGTCAAAGTTGACCATGAATAGCATCTCAGTTGTCTGTTTGACTGGCTCGTAGACATCTGTGGCTGTAGAGGCCGATGCGGGAGTGACAGTAGTGAGGTAATTCATCCAAACTCGACATAGTAGTTGGCCTCCATCGGTGAAAGTTGACCATGAGTAGCATCTCAGTTGTCTGTTTGGCTGGCTCGTAGACATCTGTGGCTGTAGAGGCCGATGCCGGAGTGACAGTAGTGAGGTAATTCATCCAAACTCGACATAGTAGTTGGCCTCCATCGGTCAAAGTTGACCATGAGTAGCATCTCAGTTGTCTGTTTGGCTGGCTCGTAGACATCTGTGGCTGTAGAGGCCGATGCCGGAGTGACAGTAGTGAGGTAATTCATCCAAACTCGACATAGTAGTTGGCCTCCATCGGTCAAAGTTGACCATGAGTAGCATCTCAGTTGTCTGTTTGGCTGGCTCGTAGACATCTGTGGCTGTAGAGGCCGATGCCGGAGTGACAGTAGTGAGGTAATTCATCCAAACTCGACATAGTAGTTGGCCTCCATCGGTCAAAGTTGACCATGAGTAGCATCTCAGTTGTCTGTTTGGCTGGCTCGTAGACATCTGTGGCTGTAGAGGCCGATGCCGGGGTGACAGTAGTGAGGTAATTCATCCAAACTCGACATAGTAGTTGGCCTCCATCGGTCAAAGTTGACCATGAATAGCATCTCAGTTGTCTGTTTGACTGGCTCGTAGACATCTGTGGCTGTAGAGGCCGATGCGGGAGTGACAGTAGTGAGGTAATTCATCCAAACTCGACATAGTAGTTGGCCTCCATCGGTCAAAGTTGACCATGAATAGCATCTCAGTTGTCTGTTTGACTGGCTCGTAGACATCTGTGGCTGTAGAGGCCGATGCGGGAGTGACAGTAGTGAGGTAATTCATCCAAACTCGACATAGTAGTTGGCCTCCATCGGTCAAAGTTGACCATGAATAGCATCTCAGTTGTCTGTTTGACTGGCTCGTAGACATCTGTGGCTGTAGAGGCCGATGCGGGAGTGACAGTAGTGAGGTAATTCATCCAAACTCGACATAGTAGTTGGCCTCCATCGGTCAAAGTTGACCATGAGTAGCATCTCAGTTGTCTGTTTGGCTGGCTCGTAGACATCTGTGGCTGTAGAGGCCGATGCCGGAGTGACAGTAGTGAGGTAATTCATCCAAACTCGACATAGTAGTTGGCCTCCATCGGTCAAAGTTGACCATGAGTAGCATCTCAGTTGTCTGTTTGGCTGGCTCGTAGACATCTGTGGCTGTAGAGGCCGATGCCGGAGTGACAGTAGTGAGGTAATTCATCCAAACTCGACATAGTAGTTGGCCTCCATCGGTCAAAGTTGACCATCAGTAGCATCTCAGTTGTCTGTTTGGCTGGCTCGTAGACATCTGTGGCTGTAGAGGCCGATGCGGGAGTGACAGTAGTGAGGTAATTCATCCAAACTCGACATAGTAGTTGGCCTCCATCGGTCAAAGTTGACCATGAGTAGCATCTCAGTTGTCTGTTTGGCTGGCTCGTAGACATCTGTGGCTGTAGAGGCCGATGCCGGAGTGACAGTAGTGAGGTAATTCATCCAAACTCGACATAGTAGTTGGCCTCCATCGGTCAAAGTTGACCATGAATAGCATCTCAGTTGTCTGTTTGGCTGGCTCGTAGACATCTGTGGCTGTAGAGGCCGATGCCGGAGTGACAGTAGTGAGGTAATTCATCCAAACTCGACATAGTAGTTGGCCTCCATCGGTCAAAGTTGACCATGAGTAGCATCTCAGTTGTCTGTTTGGCTGGCTCGTAGACATCTGTGGCTGTAGAGGCCGATGCCGGAGTGATAGTAGTGAGGTAATTCATCCAAACCTGACATAGTAGTTGGCCTCCATCGGTCAAAGTTGACCATGAGTAGCATCTCAGTTGTCTGTTTGGCTGGTTCGTAGACATCTGTGGCTGTAGAGGCCGATGCCGGAGTGACAGTAGTGAGGTAATTCATCCAAACTCGACATAGCAGTTGGCCTACATCGGTCAAAGTTGACCATGAGTAGCATCTCAGTTGTCTGTTTGGCTGGCTCGTAGACATCTGTGGCTGTAGAGGCCGATGCCGGAGTGACAGTAGTGAGGTAATTCATCCAAACTCGACATAGTAGTTGGCCTCCATCGGTCAAAGTTGACCATGAGTAGCATCTCAGTTGTCTGTTTGGCTGGCTCGTAGACATCTGTGGCTGTAGAGGCCGATGCCGGAGTGATAGTCTCTGCAGCAAAGGTTATATGTGTGTTCTGTCCTTAGTCCACACTTTGTTTTCTGCGGGTCTACCTTTCTATGGCGAGTTGTGACGGCTTCTTCTTCCTTGACTTGAGGTGTTAGGGTTAGGGTTACTCTCCATTTGGATTGGTTTGCAGTAGTGTTGGGACGATTAGTCGGAATCGGGAATCTGAAAAATCGGAACCTTTTTGGCATATCGGAATCGGAATCGGTATCGGATTCGGAATCGGGAAAATTTGTGTCGATTTTCCAATGCCAAAAACGATTTTTGTTTGTTTTTGTTTAAAACTTAATGTTTCTATTGCTGGTAATAATGATAAAATGATGAATATTTATTGATTTTAAAACTACTAGTAAAACCAGAATCTATAGATCACGCCCCCCCCCCCAGTGTATTTTTACGTTTGTGAAAATATATTCACATATGACATGGGTTTTTACGATAATCCGATAATAAAAAAAGAACAAACAAAAAGAAAAAAAACAAAAAAACAAACTCTATAGCTGAATATTTAGAGATTTAAAAAGAATCGGAATCGGGAATTTAGAACAGAATCAGTAATTTATCGGAATCGGGAATTTAGAATTGGAATCGGTAATTGTATCGGAATCGGGAAAAATATTGGAATCGCTCCATCACTAGTTTGCTGATAGACTCTTCCAGGCGATGAAACTGTGGGGGGGGGGGCAATCATATTCAAAATATCTCTCTTTTTCATAATATTTCTCAGTACTAGGACTTATACTTGAGTCTTTGGGGCATACAATCAAGAAGTTGGCCCCGGGCATCACCAGGGCACCATCACACCTCTGCACACCATTGGCTAAGAATCAAAATCATTTAACGGACTTTCAGCAACATTAGAACCAGAATTTTAGACATATTCAGTAGAATACACTTCATAAATTATAAAAGTGATGTAAAAACTGTTCAGTTCCCGGAAATAATTTTATTATTAATTCGTAGAATCATAAGGAGAGCGGATACTGTTCTAGTTTAAAAAAAAATTTTATTTTTAAATTTGAATATTGTATTGTGTTAACACTTATAATGTTCCTGCATATTACAACAATAAAAATCAACAAAGCCAACGACTACACAAATAGAAATCTTCCACTAAATATTTATGAAGTAAGAAGTATTAAAAAAAAAAAAAACTCTCATGAAACTAGAATTGAATGTGCGAAAGAGCGCGGATGTGTCTGTGTGTACGCGCAGCGTAGCTAGCGAGTTGGACGCACACACGACGGAATAAAAAAAAAGAAGAAAAGAAACGGTTTGTATCACGTACGGCCATCCATAAATGCAAAGAGGCGAACATCAGCTGCTCTAATCATGCTTATTGCCTCGATATGATGACCTACTTTATAAACGGCAAGTTCGCCGCTCGTCGACAAAGACAACTTATTTCGAGAGAGAGGAGAGAGGAGGACGTTTGGATTACAATTTACCTCTGTTTTAAAATTACAGCTGGCTTCTTTATATTTATTTTGGACGTCGAAGCTTAGTGTTTCTTATTTATTCTTTTATAGATAGATAGATAGATATCTTACTTCTGTTCCTTCTTCTCCTCCTCCTCCTTCTTCACGAATTATTATTTTTTTAATGAATGAAAAAAAGAAAAAAAAAGAAAGATTTTTTTTTTCTTCTGCTGACTTGCCTTCTTTTTCCGATCTTTTGTCTATTAAATTTTCAATTCTTTTATTTTTTTATTTTTTTTTTTAAATTGCAAAAAAGAAAAAAAAAATCGAAAAAAAAAAAATTTGAAAAATGAAAAAAAAAACAAAGAGCCAATTTTTTTTTTTTTTTTTAAATTGGATATAAATTCATGGAATATATTTCGCTCGGTGTTATTTTCCAACGAAGAGGTGGGTTTGATGTGTAAGTTCTGAGAATAATTTCTCTTTTTTTTTTTTTTTAAAATTTTATTTTAGCCCTTCAAGATTCAAAATTAACTTTGTGTGTAAGTCTTAAAGACTTCAAAAAACAACATTTTAAAATCTCTTGTGGATGGGTGGTTTTCAAGATCTTATTTTCACAGGATCGTATATATATATATATATATATATATATATGATAGCACTGTTGATGACTTTATATAAGGTCATGTCTACCGATATTTTTAATATTACATCAATTTATTTCAATATATTTATTTAAAAGCGTTTTCAATCTTTGAAGTTCCCGAAGAATAACAAACTTTGGTATTTTAATTAATTTTCAGAATAATTACTCCTCCGAAAAATACTTTTTCTTTTTCGTTCGTTTAAGAAAAAAGAAAAGAAAAAAAACATGCTTCTCTACTTCGATCCATAAACTTTAATTCTAACCTAAAATGACTTAATCTCCGCCAATTTAAATGTTTTAGTTTTAAAATCATTTCTGAATGTCGAAGTTTACGGCGAAAACACTAGTTACGTCCATCGTTTTTCAATTATTTTAGATAATTTTTTTAATAATAATAAAAAATTAAAAAATGGTCACAATCACGGTGCGAAATTCGAAAGTGATTTTTAAGTCTTTATACTGTAATTTCGAAAGCAAAAAAAAAAAATACGATATATATATATATCGTATTTTTTATTTGAATTCTTGTTCAAGTGACATGATTTTTTTTTTTTTCCGAAACTAAAAGGAATCTTTATTTCACAGGGGAGACACTATTCTAAAAAAGAACCGAATAACCAAATTAAAAAAAAACAAAAAAAAAAAACTAAAAAAATACATTAGTGGCAAATAGTTTAGAAATATTTTAGATCCCTCTTGGATTTACAAATTTACCGTTTCTTTTTTTTTCTCCACACAATTTTCGCAAAATCACCATGTAATTTCTTTCGTTTCTTGCAAGAATCTGAGAACCACACAGACACTGCTCTAATTTTATCCACTTAACGTTTATAACATCTTGTTAGTTTTATATCTAATTGGCCCCCCCCCCAATCTTCTATATTTCACAATACTACAAACACGCGTATCGTTGCAACATTTGACTTAAATTCGCTTATAATAGTTGTAAAAAAAAAGCAAGATAACTTAAGATAAAGAAAAGCGAAGAAAGCCCCCCCCCCAACTCACCGCGTGTTAAGAATGGGTTTCTAAATAATAACGTTATTATTTAGAAACCCATTCTTTACATGACGGCGGGGTGGGGGCTGTTTTGTTAACTATTCTGTACGACCTTCACAAAAAAAACTAATAGTAACGCATTATGATTCTAAATTTATTTGATTGATACCAGGTTGTTATTTATATTTATATATATATATATATATATATATAATAAAAACCAAAAATATTATTAATCTATTCATCAACGTTTCGTCTTTATTCCAAGATTTCTTCAGGATGATTGATCTAAAGAAATAACACAAGTACAACTATTTGAAACTATATATATATATATATATAGTTATTGGCCGCGAGGTTTAAGACGTTGGGTTGGAGTTGAAAAATACTTATAATCCAGGGTTTCGAATCGTGTGACCAGTAGTGAATAGTCAAACTTCTACGCTGAAGAGTCTTGATTGAAAAAAGATGAAACGTATACGTCCGTAGATAATAAACAACAACAAATATTTTCATATATATATATGTGTGTGTGTGATAATGGAAAAATGTTCCGACGTAATGGAAAATGAAATAAAGAAAAACTTTTCCTCCTTATTTCATTTCACACACACACACACACACACACACACACACACACACACACACATATATATATATATATATATATATATATATATATATATATGAAGGATGTTCAACTCTCTGAAAATTGAATTTTTGAGTAGGACAATTCCTTTTTTTTTTTTAAAAATGCCCCAGTAAGGAAGGATTTCTCTTTCACTCCACTTTGATCTTGTTCCGAAAGCCACATGAGTCTTGAAAAAATCAGAAGAAATACGCTTCGAGTTCTAATATTTATTTAAAAAATCTTTTTACAATTTGCCGCGCTTTTTCCAGTTTCAATAGCATTGAGCAATTATATCCGATTTGAATGGAAGCTAATTATAATGGAGGAAAAAAGACATCAAAATACATTTGCAATGTTAGATTTTAATGAATGAATCAGTTTTAAAAACTCCAGATAATCCTAATCAATTTTACAAAGACTTTCTATCTGTATGTTGATATATTTCTGTTTATATATTTCTATGTTTATATATTTCTATGTTCATATATTTCTATGTTTATATATTTCCATGTTTAGCCTTCACCCATGAACTAATTAACCGATCATTGTGAATTTTTGAACACAGTTGCTAGGCGTAAGGATTGGTAATGTGGACTATATTTAGTTTTATGCAAAGGGGACAAAGGAGCTCTTCATAAAAAATCAGATACTCCTGATTAGTGTGGAATTTTTACAATAGGTATTAGTCATAAATTTTTAAATATTACACACATTTAAGTTTCTTTGGGGTATTTAAAAGGGGTTTTAGGGATCGTAATATGTACACAACCTCCGATTTGAAAATATGGGTATCTTTTACGACGCTCAGCAGAGTCGCGAACGGGGTCCAAAAAAAAAACGAGAAACGGTTTAAAAACATAAATTTGCAACAAGTGAAGTTGACCTGCGACGAGAATAGATATTTTTCTACTTACCTATGTAATTTGTTTTTATTTTTACGTATTATAAATGGCTTTTTATTAGATGTGAAAAAAAAATTTTTTTTTTTTTCCCACGACTTTTCACAAAATTCAATATGGCCGATTCAGGTGCATTTTTACCAAAGCCCCCCCAAAATCGGCCATTTTTTTTTTCAAGTTCCAGTGACAAAACTATTGATTTCTAATAAATAGCGGTTGTAACGGTCTAAAAATACAAACAAATGCCACAGGCAAGTTTGAAAATAACTTTTACAGCCTACAGTTACTTTTATTTGTTGTATATTTGTTTGTTTTTTTAGCGTTTTTACTCTGCTGAGCGTCGTAAAAGATACCCGAAAATATAAATATTTCAGATTTGCATGAAACTTGATCTATAATCATTACACACCGATTAAGCAAGATTCCGTAAATTCAGTTTTTTCTTAAGACCTCTTAAGCTTTAAGCCTTAAATTTTAGCCATTTTCTAGAATGCAAATACTGGATTGATCAAAATTGGAATGAGGATTCTAGTTATAAGGTTTAGTAGTATTATATCTTGATTTTAATCTTCATAAGGGGGCATACAAGTGGTGGGAATTAATTTTACCCGTCCTGAGACATGTATTCTAGGTTTGTGTAATAAATTTCACGGGCATTTTTAACGACAGCGAAGAAAACGAAAAAGGGGCAAATTTTTATTTTTTTACCCCTTTTTTTCGTTCTGTCAGCTGTCGTTAAAAATACCCAAATTCCACATACATTAAATAATTTATAGACAATACTGGTTTTGAATGTATATTATCATTTTTATATATTTCACATATGTAATTATGTCTGTTTTCTGTATGTTTCCGTGGCGTCATACATGTTTAAAGACATTTTGAGGGAGGCCCACGTTATATGATTTGCCCCCCCCCCTCCTCAAGAGAACCGACCTGACACAAGGTCATTTTAAAGACTCCGTTCTTCAGTACCGAGAGAGTGAAGGCGCTTGCTGCGCGGATAGTGAAGCAAGAGTTGTGCAATCCCAGACTGCATCTTTTCATCAGAACAGGCATTGCTCGGGTCCAGTTGTAAGAAGTCCGACACGACTGGAAACAATGCCGGGATAAGCAGAGAGAGACTAGTGTTATTTGAGAGTTTTCCTTCTCCGAGATTAGTTGCACATTTAATATTTAATCTATAGCTGAGGGTAGATATATAGATTTATACTATTTCCAGAGAAAAAAAATTAGTGAAAATGATGCAAGAGTCCCAACGGTACTCGAACCCGGAACGCTGGTTCCACAGTCTGCGCCTGTACATAATGTGCGTATCTTGATGTATGTAATACTATTTCAAATATAGACTTATAAAATAATATATTACGTATATGTGCGTGCTAAATACATGAGTAGAGCTTACTAGCAATAGTAGTCGTATAAAAATATAATTTATGGCAAGTAAGCTACACGATGACGTTAGTTTCATTCCCGAAGAAAATCACCAGGATATCTATATCTATTTCATTTTTTCAATTTTCTTATCTTTTTGTTATTGCTGGGGATGGGGCATCCTAACGGATGCCAGACATCCATCCGATATTTTACAGACTCTATCCGAGAGATCTTTTTAAAATTCTAACCGTCCCTTTAAGCGCAATTGTTCGGATTTCTCTTGCACTCTCTTCATCGGGTACATTCGCTAGGTAGTTTTTGAAATTGTTTTTCATGAACTCGGTTGCTCTTATGTCTACTGGAATAATATATGTGCGCTCAATATATATGTATATATATATATATATATATATATATATGTATATATATGTATATATATATATATATATATATATATATATATATATATATATATATATAGGTACGTGCAAAAATGGCCGTCTCTTGTACGGACTATGCTTATTAAAAAGCGCTTATCATTATTTAATTAGTTTCCGTGTAAACTTTGATTGGGGTTGAAAGATAAAAGCCTAAACTTAATCTATAAAAGGAAAAAAAACTGTATATTTACGTATGAAAAAGAAATTATAATGAAATATGTTATCACGACGGCTGAAAAACAAAAACAAAAAAATCAGTGAATTTTGAACTTTGAAGAAATTACTTGTAAAAATCCCTTGAAAGATAAATATGTTTTTGGGGACTATTTCAAAGATAATTAGTGAAGTAATAAGATACTGTATTAAAAAAAAATTCCTACGTTTTACTATAAATTAGCAAAATGATCCCCCCCCCCAAATATATATATATATATATATATATATAATTGAAGTGAGATTTTGTTAATAGGGGTTAATCCAGTGAATCTTTACTGTTTCTATATAATAGTCCTCAGTAACAAGTAGAGCTGTATATTTATTTAGTGCTATTTTTTATTTATACAAATATTTGGCTGCGCACAAAACTATTTTGAATAAGAGACTGTCCCAATAAATAAATACATATGTATTAAGGCAACCTCTTCTTATTCAAATCATTCTAATTAAACAAAATCAAACACGTTTGTCTATTGACTTTTTAAAATTCAATTTTTGATGATAATTGTGTGTTTGGTTGGAAACTAGTGAAACGTTGACACTGTTAATAACTAAACGACTTATAAAGATATAGTGCGTGTGTATATATATATATATATATATATATATATATATATATATATATATGTATATATATAATCTGATTGATTAACTAGCTAGCCGTGTATATAAAAACACCCCGCAAAAATAACTCCATGCCTTTTAGCCTGAAGATTCCCCGCGGGAGCCTCTGTCTAGCTTAATTGCCATAAATATAGTTTCATAGCTCACTACCTAGCTCTAATTACGTATCGAGCACTGTTGAAGTAAATACTGAAAATTGTTACATAAAAAATGATGCCTTCTTATAAAATTTTATGTGGATACATGAAATAGTAATACAGGGTGTCTCAAAAAAATGTACTCACTCGTAGAATGACGAGAAAACTTTTATTTATAAACATAGAGTGAAATGAAATAGCATCGAATACATGAGACAGATGTAATTGAAGAATATATATGATTCTTCAATTACATCTGTCTCATGTATTCGATGCTATTTCATTTCACTCTATGTTCATAAATAAAAGTTTTCTCGTCATTCTACGAGTGAGTACATTTTTTTGAGACACCCTGTATATATATATATATATATATATATATCTATCTTTATAAGGCTGGACTTTTATATGGTCTTTGGAATTGAATTATTTATTGTAATAAATCTTCATTGAGTTTGTATTTGCCAAATACAAACTCAATGAAGATTTATAATTTGGAAATTTTCGAATACTGTAAGGAATATAAAATTGAAAGCATTTTTCTTTATAAAAAACATTATATATATATATATATATATATATATATATATATATACATGGACGGCGGCACTTTACGGTCATCAATAATGAAGCGATATATGCATGTGTTTAACCGGGCCCTCCCCCACTTTTATAACTGTCCCGCCGGTCCTGAGGTATATATCTATATATCTATCGCTTGGTTCAGCCACGCTGATGAGTCGTGAAATGACGAAACACGTCCGTGGCTAATTATATTTTAAAACTATATGTCGCTCTCTATCTGACATGGTGAAGGGGGAATTATTCTCAACTAGCATTTAGGTAAAAAAATGTTTTTACGTATAAATAATTTAATTCGTTCAAAAGTATCGCTAACAAAATAAAAAACACACACACGCACGCACAAAAAAAAAAAAAAAGTCAGTTCATATTATATTCCAATAACCATGGTTTTATTTTATTTTTTTTATTTTTTCACATTTCCAAAAAAACAACATTTCTGTGAGATATATTTTTTACGGTCCATTTCATTTGTCTTGTGCCAAACAACATTTTTTATGTCAATATCGTCTCTGCAACACTACAAAATCATCAGAAAAAATTCACAAAGAGTAAAAAGTTCTTGGATTAAAGTGTCTTGAAAAAACCTACACTATACAGTGGTTCATTTTTGGGTGAAAGCAAAAAAAACAAAAACAAAGAAAAGAGCAAAAAACTCACACTTGGGGAAACCCACTAATACGCCATATAATATAATATATATATATATATATATATACATACACCTAGGACTTTATATATCCCTAAAAAATAATTTATATAATTTTCAAAAAATATTTAAAACTAATGTTTATCATTTCCAAAATTAGATCAACATTCTGCCGAAGAAAATTATTTCTTTGAAAAAAAAAAAAATCGAATTTAAAGGTTTCACATGGACTCCTACTTTGTTACATATTATAAAAATATGAAAACAAATATGTTCAGTCGGTAACAATATATTTGGTAATTTTCACTTTCATTTAACTATATTTTTTGTGTCATGTTACTTCAGTTGAAGGTCTCGGGAATCACTTGATCTCTATATGAGATACATAGATATTCGAATATTCCATTTAGGTTCTCCTTTATTTTTCAAACGTTGAGTTAATAAAAAAGTTAAGAACATTAATTTTCCTCTCCCCAATTGACCAGTTCTTGCGGTCTCTTAGTTTTACCGGATTCCAGGACAAGAATTCATCTGGTCTGGTGGGTTGACCAGCTAAGTGTTGTTACTTGAAGTAACATTACTTGAAGAAGGTGAACCATTCCTCGTATGAGCCAGTGTAGAGCTGTGTCGAATGGATCTTATTTGGGCTTCGAATACCATGTAATTTTGAATATTTGGTCAGGGTTAACTTGTAGGGTGAAGTATCCTCATGTCAGGTTGTCCTGACACACCCTTGTACAGAGAGACCGGATACACTCGAGGGTGGTGTCTAGTAGGTATTTCAAACTTTCCTATATATATATATATATTATATCTTTTTTGTTTCATTTTACTTCAGTTGAAGTTCTCAGAAATCAAGGGGCTAACACTTCATCTCTATATGAGATACATAGATATTCGAATATACTCCAAGAATAATGGCGCGTTTCAAATATTTTAAACTTTGGCAATTAAAACATGAACATGTTTTGCAAATAAAATGTTACGAAATTTTGGGTTTTCTTTCTGACTAAAATGAACTTTAGCTGTTGGCTAATTATTTTGTTAATGGCATAGCAGGGGTAAATATAATAATTTAATATCGCTATTTATATAAAGTTAGGTGTGTATATGTTTGTATATTTGTGCACAAGATTCACTCCTAAACTAATTAGCCGAATAGATTTTTGAAACACAGCTGCTGGGCGTAAGGTGGGCTATATTTAGTTTCAAACAAAGAGGGTAAAACGGGGTTGAAACACTTCGTGAAAATTCAGATACCTCCATTTTTTTTGGTGATATTTTAACAACAGATATGAGACATATTAAAGATTCCCCAAATTTCAGTTTTTTTTTAATATTTTAAAAGAATTTTAGGTGGCACAATATGGACAGAGCGTCCCATTTGAACATTCAAATATTTCAGATTTGCATTAAATTTTATCTGTAGTTATTAGGCACTAAATAAACAAGATTCTCTGGATTTCGATTTCTTAAGACATTTTCTAGAATCAAAATCATGATCAAAATTAGAATAAGGATTCTAGACATAAGGTTTATTATAATATCTTGATTTTAATCTTAGGTAGGGGCCATAAAAATCGTGCAAAACTTTGGGGAATTAATTTTACCCGTCCTGGAACGGGTATTTGTCCTGTTTAATTTCCAGATTTTTAGAGGATTTTTAATAATTTACTTTATTCCCGGGCTACGCTGGGTGCGGCGACTATTATTATTATAGATTTGATATTTGATAATTATCTGTGCCCTTATCTTCATAGTAATAAAATTATCAAACACTTTCACGTGTTTCCCGCGCTAATTTAATTTCGATAATTACATTGAATTAAAAAAATTTATTAATATTTATCGAAATCAAAAGATGCAATATCTAAAAAGATAAAACGAAATTTCAAAAATCCTATTTAAAAAAAAAAATTGATTGATTATATTAAGTTCACCAGAATGTATTCTTCGTAAACCGGCCATTTTTAATCTTTTGTTAATAGTTGGGAACAAAGAATGAAACATTTTTGTGACCCTTCGAAATTTGAAAAGAATTTGGAAGCATTTAAAATGTCGAGAATAGAAAATCATTTAAACCGGCTTCAAGATTCTTAGCAAATCTTCATTTAATTAAGATTGAAAGTTTTGAAAGCCATTTACATCCAATAATTTTAGAGAGTAAATAAAACTACATGGCCTTTACGACAATTAGTTATAGGATGGCGGAGGGGGGGGGGGGGGTGAGATGACAGGCGTGCATCTTAAATAAATGAATGAAGATTGATTTAAAGGAATAGGATAGTCACCGGCTAGCAAATGCTAACTTAACGCGAACACTTATGCAAATGAAAAATCAAGGAAAACATTATTAAATAACAAAACATTTATATAACTATAAATTTACACGGCACTCCAGAAAAACATTCGACTCTGAGTTAGCGTGCCGCTATTCCGAATTCACAACAGCAAGCCGCAATTAATAATTTTTTTTAAAGTCACAATCTTTTTCATGTAAAACTTTATAATTAAAACTTGCTGAAAGGAAAAAGTTTTGTATTTTTATTTTAAATAATTTCTTTTAGAAAAATTAGTAATCAAATAGGTTTTTATTTTGGTTTTTTTCTCGAAATATTGAAATGTGAATTTTTCTACCAATCATCAAAGTGTTGTCGGATCGTATATATTAAAAAGAACCATTTGTTTAATTTTCATTTAAAAAAAAAAAAAAAAAATTACCAGTAAATTTTAATTATAAAGTTTTACATGAAAAAGATGTTGACTTTTTATCAATTACGGCAGGAGAGACAGTCTATTGAGTGTGGTTTGCTGTTGTAAATTCGGAATAGCGGCACGCTGACTAAGAGTCGAATGTTTTTCTGGAGTGCCGTTTACATGAATATATAAACACCGTTTTTAGTCAGAAATGTTCATTTAGTTAAAGTTTATACAACTCGTGTGTTTGGTTAGGAAAACGTTCAGTGAATAATCAGACACACGGGCTAAGGATGTGTATGTCTATATATATTTGTTAGTGTGAATATGCGTGTGTGAGTAATATACGTATTTGAGTGTGCCATTGTGTAAGTATGCGTAGGTTTCCCCTGTTCTTGTTTGTGCGTGTGTAGATCTGCACAAGATGATGGAGGTTGTACGCGAGTTTTGAAGTGTTCTTATTGCCCCCCCCCCCCCGGCCAAAAGCGCGGGAGAGGCGATGAGCATACGTTCTTGGGTTCTTTCGGGGTGCGCTGGGTTGGATCTCTGTTGAGAACTCCTATTTATCTACGTCCCACAAAGTAGAATGTGACACAAGGTCGGAAGGTGGGAATTTGTACTCTAGAGGAAGAGTACGGAGTTTCTTAAAAAATTGCCTGGGCAGGGCGCCTCAGACAGTAAGCAATAAACTTACTCCTCCCCAAAGAGGGGAGGCAAAGCCTGGGAGGGGGTTAACCCTCCCAGAACTGCACAGGACAGTGGGAACAGATACTACACTTTGATCTTAGCCAAAAGACCAAGGAAGCATCCGAAACTCTGTTGAGAACTAACTTTTGTTTTTTGTTGTTGACATAGGCTTATTTCATAACAATTCGGTTCTATTAATAATTTAATGGGCGAGCGATACCGTATTAATTAGATTTAACTTACAAAATCCTATCTTAAAAAATAATTTGGTAAAATAAAAAATAAAAATTCGGTGCTTGTACAGAGAATTGATTTACTCTTCTCCAGGAGTTAGGCACAAGGCCAGTTTTTATCTTACCCCCACAAGTAAGATGTGACCCAAGGTCGGGTCGGGAAAGTGGGGTTTGAAAAGCCAGCGCCCAAGAAGTAAACACTCTGGCCATTAAAAATTGCCCGGGCAGCCCCGTCGGCATTCCCCGGTAGGGGCGCCTCAGGCAGTAAGCAATAAACTTACTCCTCCCCAAAGAGGGAAGGCGAAGCCTGGGAGGGTGGACCGCCTAGAACTGCACATGACAGACCCATAGACCGGCGTAAATCAAGCCCCGAAGGCCAAGACAATACCAGTCTATGGGGTGCAGTATCCATCGGAACAGATACTACACTTTGATCTTAGAAGCGTGCAGATTAAAATATCAATGTTAGGCCTCTCTTAAAAAAAAAATAACTAAAAAAAAATGTATAAATTTCGTTATGTACTTACGTGGTAGCTGAAAATAAGATTGTACACAAAAAATTATGCAAATTTATCCAGTATTTATTTATTAAATAAAAAACGATTTTATCTATATGTCGCTATTTTTGTTAAATTTTGACTTTTTCCGAAAGTTATCTCCCTTGCCTACTCAGTAAGCTGAAATGTCTACCGATACGTAAGATCGTTTTTTTCTTTATAATTTAATAAATACTGGATGCATTTGCGTAATTTTTTCTGTACAATCTTATTTTCAGCTACCACGTAAGTACATAACAAAGTTTATACATTTCTGTAAATATTTTAATATCATTGTGAAACTGCAGCAACACTAGTTCCCACTTAAAACCTCACTCCTATTTAGAGATCGATATGCTTGTTTTCGACAATAGCAAACCGAAACAACCTTACTAAACTTTTATCATATTGCTTTTTTTAATTTTTTTTTTTAACTTTTTTTTTTTAACTTTTTTTTTTTTTAACTTTTGGGTGTTTTTAGTCGCCCCACTCTCCACCATTCAAACATCTGTAGGTATTTTTTTACTATCTTACCCGGCGCAGTTTACCCCCTAAAAAAGTTCAAATTCTACTTTTTTTTGCGCAAATACATTTAAATGGCCTAAAAAAATATCCGCAAAGAAGGAATAATAAAAAAAATTTAAATGTTTAAGATTTTAGAGTGGGGATCACTTTCCTTTATAAATTTAACACATTGGTGACTTTCTAGGTAGAGTAAATGCGGTATCATGGTGAAAGTGTCTTCCAAATTTATTGGCCTTGTAACTAATTTTTTATTAAACCTTGTGTGTGTTATGTAACTTTCAAAGCGAATACATATTCACTACTGTTTATATTGGTTATGAGCGCACACGTACGGTGAAAAGATTGCATTGTACCATGAAAATAAAAAATAATATTTTTTGTAAAACATTGTTTGGTTGGCCCCTATTTACTCCCTGCCCCCAAACGACAGAGTTAGGCACATGGTTTATAATGTGCAGAGAATCCAGCTCCCCCCCCCCTCCCCCTAAAAGGGAGCATTCTGGATTGGGACAAAAAAATTGCCTAAGTCTACAAGGATTTCTCCTCCACTGGTCGAGGACAGAACAGATACTACACTTTGCTCCTTTTTATTTAATCTAATAATACACAGCTGGAAACAAATTGCATTCGAACACTGAATTCGACAGGATTTGATCGCTGATCCAATAATGCGTGACGGTACGCAATAAGCCAATCACGCACTCGCGTAATAATGAGGATTCCGACAATTGACATCTCACTCACTCTCTCTCTCTCTCTCTCTCTCTCTCTCTCTCTCTCTCTCTCTCTCTCTCTCTCTCTCTTTCTCTCTCTCTTTCTCTCTCTCTCTCTCTCTCTCTCTCTCTCTCTTTCTCTCTCTCTCTTTCTCTCTTTCTCTCTCTCTCTCTCTCACACATTGTCATACACACGCACACAAATATTGTCATCCACACACACATAAATATTGTCATCCACACACATGTGTGTATATATATATATAATATATATAAAATTTTATTACTATTTCATGTATATGCACTTATAATACATTACATATATTTTTCAGTATTCAATAGTGCTCAATACGCGAATAGAGCGTAGTAAGTATATATATATATATATATATATATATGTGTTATAATGGAATAATTCCAGGAGGAAATCTGGGTATGAGAGCTCAATGTAGTAAACAGAGCAAAAATAACATAACATATAATAACACGAAATCACATAATTGTCGATGCAATAATTTATTTCAACCGTGCGGTTTTTTCAAGCATCACTCAGACAATTACATTTTTGAGACTGATAGAAAATTGAATTTCCCTACGACAATTCAAACGCAACCAGAGAGAGTGGTGGTAGCAACCAATTTGATGCATCTTTTAGAGAGAGGGGGAATTTAAAACTTATATTTAACTATGGCGGTCGAAGGGGAGGGATCTTTAAGTTAATCAAATAATAACTGCCGTGTCAAAATTATGACAATTACGACTTGACGATATCATACATATAGACAACTTTACTCACGCGCATACACAAACCTAAATACGCACACATCCTATGAGCACACACACACGTAACCTCACTCACACATTACCCTAACTAAGCATATTCACATACATAACTTTTATTCATATATTTTTAGCCGAGACAAAATGTGTCCGGCGAAACTCATGTTCTCAAACTCGGTAGGAGAAAAGAAAGAAACAAACAAGTAGCCAGGCATAGAGAAGGAGAAGAAATAGATAAATTGCGTGTCATAGATTTTCATGTCATATATATATATATATATATATATATATATATATATATGATTATTTTTATTTACACAGACATGTACAAAATCTGCGACACTGGCATGTCGATGTTATCGATCAACAGTTATTATAAACTGGATTATTATTATTATTATTATATATATATATAAACCTACATATGTAAATGCTTTAACAATGTGAGTGTTATTTTTGGATTTATTTTTGTTTTTGGACGCGGCTTTTTTGTCTTTCCTTCTGAAGAGTCGCACTTATGGAAAA
>OY744526.1:5384699-5422199 GCA_963556195.1 Sepiola atlantica
TGTCACAATGGTTCACTTAGAAGTGGGAGACAAACATATTCAGCACATAGAGAGTAACGCAGAGATTCGGGACCACTTCCATTGTCTTCTCTAGAGAACTTTATACATATGATAGGAATTTCATAAAAATAGGACATATTTTAAGGAGGTTCAGCCTCCATAGCTAGCTTAGGTTAAAACGGAAGTTATAGATTCGCGACCACTTCCATGGTCTTCCCCGGTAACTTTTACGTAAAAATACACTTTTAGATTTTATGGAGATTCTCTAACCTTTCTTTCTATAAGGAACACACAAACATCACATACACACAGACATTAAGGTTCATCTATGTTATTTACCTCCGTTCCAGGTTAGACACAAGGTCAGATGCGGGTTTCGATGAAAGTGTTTCTGTGGAACGAACTGGATTCGAACCTGGCACACCTAGGTTCTCAGTCCGCGTCATTAACCACTTAGCCACCCCGTCATCCCAATTAAGGTTTCTGGGCCTTTTGGCTAAGATCAAAGTGTAGTATCTGTTCCGATGGATACTGCACCCAATAGACTGGTATTGTCTTGTCCTTCGGGTCTTGATTCCACCTGTCTGTGGGTTTGTCCTATGCAGTTCTAGGAGGTTCACCCTCCCAGGCTTTGCCTCCCCTCTTTGGAGAGGAGTAAGTTTATTGCTTACTGCCTGAGGCGCCCCTACCGGGGAATGCCGACGGGGCTGCTCAGGCAATTTTTAATGGCCAGAGTGCTCACCTTCTCGGGCGCTGGCTTTTAAATTCCCACTTTCCCGACCCGACCTTGGGTCACATCTTACCTTGTGGGAGTAAGATAAACCTGGCCTTGTGCCTAACCTCCTGGGGAGGTAAATAAAATATATATATAACTACATTCTCTTGGCCTTTTGGCTAAGATCAAAATGTAGTATCTGTTCCGATGAATACTGCACCCCATAGACTGGTATTGTCTTCGGCGTCGGGGCTTGATTTACGCCGGTCTATGGGTCTGTCCTGTGCAGTTCTAGGAGGTCCACCCTCCTAGGCTTTGCCTCCCCTCTTTGGGGAGGAGTAAGTTTATCGTTTACTGTCTGAGGCGCCCCTACCGGGGGAATGCCGACGAGGTTGCCCAAGCAATTTTTCAACCCTACTTTCCCGACCCGACCTTGGGTCACATCTTACTTGTGGGAGTAAGATAAAAAAAACTGGCCTTGTGCCTAACTCCTGGAGAGGAGTAAATCAATATTCATATATTGAGCACTGTTGATGTAAATACTGAAACTAATATACCTCTATTTATGTAAAGTTAGGTATGTATATATGTTCATATATTTGTAAGTACAGGATTCACTCTTAAACTGATTAACCGATCATTATGAATTTTGGAACAGCTGCTGGGAGTAAAGGGTCGTAATGTGGGCTATATTTAGTTTAAATTAGTATTATACAAAGGAGGGTAAAAAGTGTGTGGAAGGACTTTGTGAAAGTTCAGATTCTTCTGATTTTTGTGTGATTTTAGAAATCAATAAATATTCCATAAATTTCAGTTTCTTTGGAGTATTTTAAAGAGTTTTAGGGAAAATTATATGGGCACAACCTTCCTATTTGAAAATTCAAATATTTCAGATTTTCATTCAATTTCATCTATAGTCATTAGACACCAATTAAGCAAGATTCCCTGAATTTAAATTTCTTCTTAAGACCCCCTTAAGCTTAAATTTTAAACATTTTTTAGAATCCAAACCATGTAATGAATTTTGATCAAAATTAGAATAAGGATTCTCAACATAAGGTTTAGTTGTTATATCTTGATCTTAATATTCGTAAGAGGACATAAAAGTGGTGCAAAACTGTTCTATATATATATATATATATATTTTAAATACTTATTTATTATTATCTACAGACACCAGTGTTTCATGCTTATGCTATCTTCAGTGTAGGAGATACTAATTACTGCCAGTCAAAAGATTCGAACCCAGTTGCAAAGTCATCTTTGACTCTGCAGCCAAATATTCAATCCCTAGACTTTAGTACTTCAATATATATATATTACTATAAATATTTATTTAAATATTAAAGTGTTTTTCACCTACAGGCGACATCGTTTCGGGTTTTTTACCTTCATCAGTGCAGGAGTGGCGGTTGCATACTGACAGTTGTGTATGTTGGCTTTTAAAACCTGTTCAAAGTTTGGATTTAGAATTATATACAGTGCTCAATGCCTTCTACAAACAGCCTTATAGTACTTGAACAAATGAAGTTTAAAAAAAATAGGCCATTACCAATGCTGTCACAATCTTCGTGATCGTCAGACAGTCTAAAGCTAAACCGCGATCGCTTTGATAACTTTGTTTAATTCCAGTTCCACGTAATGATACTGCAGATATTAACTGTTGCTCACTGAAGTTTACCCGGATTTTTTTTTATCTAGAACTTTGATTTACATAAGTCAAACTTCTGGCTAAAAGTCTGTTTGCGTGTTTCCGTCTCATGATCTGATGGCTGTGAGTTCAATCCCTGTGCAGAGCAGTACATTTTCATATCTTTAATCACAAAAAACTAGATTAAACTAAACCAAAACTAACAAGAAACTGGTGATCTACGTAGTTAATTGTTTGGATGTAAACAATTTTAATGGGTTAGGGTTGAATAGTTAATTGTTTGGATGTAAACAATTTTAATGGGTTAGGGTTGAATAGTTAATTGTTTGGATGTAAATAATTTTAATGGGGTAGGGTTAGATAGTTAATTGTTAGGATGTAAATAATTTTAATGGGGTAGGGTTAGATAGTTAATTGTTAGGATGTAAATAATTTTAATGGGGTAGGGTTAGATAGTTAATTGTTAGGATGTAAATAATTTTAATGGGGTAGGGTTAGATAGTTAATTGTTAGGATGTAAATAATTTTAATGGGTTAGGGTTGAATAGTTAATTGTTTGGATGTAAACAATTTTAATGGGTTAGGGTTGAATAGTTAATTGTTTGGATGTAAATAATTTTAATGGGGTAGGGTTAGATAGTTAATTGTTAGGATGTAAATAATTTTAATGGGGTAGGGTTAGATAGTTAATTGTTAGGATGTAAATAATTTTAATGGGGTAGGGTTAGATAGTTAATTGTTAGGATGTAAATAATTTTAATGGGTTAGGGTTGAATAGTTAATTGTTTGGATGTAAACAATTTTAATGGGTTAGATAGTTAATTGTTTGGATGTAAATAATTTTAATGGGTTAGGGTTAGATAGTTAATTGTTTGGATGTAAATAATTTTAATGGGTTAGGGTTAGATAGTTAATTGTTTGGATGTAAATAATTTTAATGGGTTAGGGTTAAGTAGTTAATTGTTAAGATGTAAATAACTTTAATGGCCATATAAAAATGTTGCTATTTTTTTTAATGCATGATCGATTTGTTAGTTCAAAAACATTACTTCCCATAATCCTGACTACTGTTCTCATCTTGGATGTTATTCTCACAAAGTTGCATCTTGTCGAAATCTGTGCAAACTTTAGAATGCTTTTCTCAATGTTCATTTTAGGTTTAATTTTTATTATATACACAATTTAAGTCAAAAGCTAAAAAGACAAAACAAAAATAATACAGAAAAAAAAAACGTTCCATTCGTCATTTTAAACTAGTTTTTATATTTAATTTGATGAAATTCGAATCTTTTTCTTTAAGTTTTCAGTTGGATTATTACTATTGGTGTTGTGTGCAATTATTAATAATACAATTATTTATTTTGTATGAAGGAAATTTTTTGCAAGAAAAATTGTTAAAAATTATTTTCAAGAAAATTAACTAGTTTAAAATTAACTAGTTTAAAATTATGCTAGTATTATTGATAATTATGTTTTAACGACTGATCGCTTTCAAAATGGCTAAAATTACAGTAATTTGAGCCATTTTGTCTGATTGAAGAACTAAAACAAACTAGTTACTAAGAAAACTCTTTGTTTTTTAATTATGATGAGCTAGCAAAATATTTTCTTTCTCCTTTTGGCCATCCGTAGATATTTAAAACATCACATCATAATGCCCATTTTGGTGTATTAACAGACCCCCCCCCCCTTTTACTTATTTCTCAAGATAAAGAGGAGTATTTTTCTCAGTTCGATAATTTGATCTAAAAAAAAAACAAACTATTTGACTGTTTTGACGTGGAAGGAATCATGTGACCAAGATTCAGGAACGTACATTTCAATGAACGGTTGAACCTAAAAAGCTGCTCTTGCTGTTGCGATGACAGCCTGTTCCAATGAGAGGTGAGAATCATATTCTGAGCTGAGAATCTTTGTTCATCGCCAGCTATTATGTATTTCCTTGATCCATATCACAAGAAATGTATTTCCCTGATCCTTATCACAAAATTAAATTGTTAAGTTCCAAAAAAACGGTTGATTAGGGTTGACTGTTCTCATAGTTAGCTTGAAATTGTGGGGGTGGGGTAATAGAAAAAGAAAGAAAACATTGGAGGTAGAAGAAAACCCACACCCCTGACAGGTTTTCTGTATCGTTTTTTCGTGAAAAAAAATGGACTTTCGTCCTTGGGACGCATGGCTAAGATTTGACTGCGTCCTTTTAGATTTTTATGCGTCTCTGACGCAGGACGCGTAGCTATCAGCATCTCTGCGTACACGCACGTTTATTTATTTACGTTCTATTTCTAACATAGTCACAGTTTTCACCGTGCGAGCCGAGCTGAGCCGGGCACCTTTCCGCTTCCGACTGCAACACGTGCACAATTCTACCAATCGCTGGAAATAACTTTTTCAATCGATCAAAAGAACATGGGAATTTTACTTCAAGAATGACGGTCTTCTTTTCAATGGTGGGATTTTCTCCTTTCTCTCCGTTCCAGGTTTTCTTTCTTTCTACCTGCCAACCAAACGGTGATAATTGATTTTGTCGACAAAAATGAATATTTATTCCTTCAGTTTTTTCTCCCATTCTGAATGCGTCCAAGTGCCTCAATAAAAGGCTCTGTCCGTCCGCTGAATATCAAATTAGAATTTTTATGGTCTGTCATGCTTAACATAGAAAGAGCATTTGTTGGGGTCTGTCACGCTTTAGCATTCGGTTTTCTAGTGTCAGGATGAGTACACTTATTACATCTAGCTACTCTGATGAGTCATGGATGACAAAACAACTCTGTGGATTATTCTCTCTCTACCTATATATATAGTCTCGGAACCATTAAAACTAAAAACAAAAAAAAACAAAAAAACAAAAAAAAAACCCTTAAGTCCCAAGTCGTTCAGTGGAAAATCACGCATGTAAGTCAATTTAGTTTTTACAGTTATTATATTAGTTTGCTTCTAACATTATTTAAGGGATCATCAGTTGTTTACCATGAAAAACAAGACAGTATTTAATTTCATGGCTTCCCAGCAGAGTTGATCAGACCCCACTTCCCTTAAAAGGCAAAAACATAAACATATATATATATATATATATACATATTATATTATATTATATTAGTATAAATTTTTATTTATACAAACATTATTGGTTACATATGTGCATACATGTTTCGGTTGTAACTTCAGACCAAAGAAGAGGTCGACTCTCTGTGCAGAGTACAACCGAAACATGTATGCACATATGTAACCAATAATGTTTGTATAAATAAAAATTTATACTAAACAGCTCTACTTGTTATTGAGCACTCTTCATAAACACTGGAGTTTCAACGGATTTACATCTACAGAAACTAATACAATACATGTACTATATATATATATATATATATATATATGTGTGTGAAAAGATGACAGACGGAAAACAAGTCACAGTGCAGGAGAAAAACAAGAGATTTTTTGACGGTTTCGTTCGTGTTAGTGAACGTCTTCAGAAAAAGTGAAGATTTGGAAATAATTTTATTTTGAAAGGCACACACATGGGAGAGGAAAAGATGATCTGATTGGACCATATGAGAAGACTTAGCGACATTGAAATATGACAAGTGGGTGACACATTCTTTATTTTTTATTCTACATTTTATATTTTTATTTTCTTTTTCTTTTTCACTTTCACCTACTGAGCTAGTATAGGGGAGGCGGTAGGCGGAGGGGTAAAGGCGATAAGAGGGAAGAAGACAGAGGAACTAGCTTGGATAAACACACATAGGAGTGGGCATGAAATTGATACACCAAACGCGAGCACCCAAAAATTAATCGGAATATATCAGAAATAGGTCTGCTAATTTGTCTCATATTAAGTTTTATAAAGCAGTAAAAATCTTAAATGGACAGTCTATAAAAATCTATTTTAAAGTAAAACTCATGTAAATGATAAAATTATTATGAGGAAAATGTTTGTTTTTTAAGTGTAAGATATGAAATACATGTAAGAAAATGCCTTAAATAGGGTTAAGTTTGGGATATGTATTAAAAAGATCTGATTTACTATGAGACTTGCTATTATCTCAACATTTTCTTTTTTTATAGATATTTAATCAGGGTCCCACTCCTATGTTGTGTTTGTCATAGCTAGTTCCCTCTTATCGCCTTTACCCCTCCACCTACCGCCTCCCGCATACTAGCTCAGTAGGTGTGAAAGTGAAAAAGAAAGAAAATAAATAAAAATATAAAAAGTAGAATAAGAAATAAAGAAGAATGTGTCACCCACTTGTCATATTTCAATGTCAATAAAAGTCTTCTCATATGGTCCAATCGGATAATCTTTTCCTTCTCCCATGTGTGTGCCTTTCAAAATAAAATTATTTCCAAATCTTCACTTTTTCTGAAGACGTTCGCTAACACGAACGAAACCGGTCAAAAAATCTCTTGTTTTTGTTTTTCTCCCGCACTTTAACCTGTTTTCCGTCTGTCATCTTTTTACACATTTTGTCTATCACGACACTTCATTTTCATGAATTATCGTGTACCTTACCCCATATATATATATATATATATATATATATATATATATATAATGGGTGAAATCAGTCGACGGACAATTATAAGCACACAAGTGAGTGAAAAAAAAAGTAATAAACAAATAAACGTGTAATTTACTATTTCGTGCTGAGCGATTTTAGAAGCACGGTAAATCCTAATTTCTTTATTTGTTTTTCTTTTGTGTTAGGATATTCTGTAGGAAATTTTCGGGAACCATTCCCTTCTTCAATCACGTGTGAACAGAGTTCTTGAAAGCGGTGAACTAAAATTAATGTTTTTGAATCTGGCCAACAGGGACCACTTTTCACGGTCCTGTGTGTGGCCGTTTGCTGTCTGTTTCTCTTCCGGTATGAATGAACAAGAAAGGAATAGAAATGATAGAAGAAAAACAGATGCACTCTAGTTTAATCGGATTGTCTGATGTGGGTGGAGGATTATTGTCTGTGATCGACAAAGTTTTTTTATGTGGTCGTTTGGTGTCTGTTTCATTTCAGGTGAAAAAAAAATATAGCTTACTTGCCATAAATATATTTTCATACGTTTGGTGTCTATTTCATTTCAGGTGAAAAAAATATATAACATTCCTGAAAGAAATGAGGCTAAATGTATTTAGCATGATGATTTCATTTAGGGATGAAAATGAACATTTCTGTGTAGCTTACTTGCCATAAATATATTTTCATACGTTTACTCATGCATTGTGCACTGTTGAAGTAAATAGTTATACATATATGTACACACATTATTATATTATGTGTGTATACATGAAATAATAAATTACACACATATATATATATATATATATATATATATATATATATATACATGAAATAATAAATTACATATATATATATATATATACATGAAATAATAAATTACATATATATATATATATATATATATATACATGAAATAATAAATTACATATATATATATATATATATATATATATATATATATATATATACATGAAATAATAAATTACATATATATATATATATATATATATATATACATGAAATAATAAATTACATATATATATATATATATATATACATGAAATAATAAATTACATATATATATATATATATATATACATGAAATAATAAATTACATATATATATATATATATATATACATGAAATAATAAATTACACATCTATATATATATATACATGAAATAATAAATTACATATATATATATATATATACATGAAATAATAAATTACATATATATATATATATATATATATATACATGAAATAATAAATTACATATATATATATATATATATATACATGAAATAATAAATTACATATATATATATATATATATATATATATACATGAAATAATAAATTACATATATATATATATATATATATATATATACATGAAATAATAAATTACATATATATATATATATATATATACATGAAATAATAAATTACATATATATATATATATATATATATATATATATATATATATATATATACATGAAATAATAAATTACATATATATATATATATATATATATATATATACATGAAATAATAAATTACATATATATATATATATATATATATATATATATATATATACATGAAATAATAAATTACATATATATATATATATATATATATATATATATATATATATACATGAAATAATAAATTACATATATATATATATATATATATATATATATATATATACATGAAATAATAAATTACATATATATATATATATATATATATATATATATATATATATACATGAAATAATAAATTACATATATATATATATATATATATATATATATATATATATATATACATGAAATAATAAATTACATATATATATATATATATATATATATATATATATATATATATATATACATGAAATAATAAATTACATATATATATATATATATATATATATATATATATATACATGAAATAATAAATTACACATCTATATATATATATACATGAAATAATAAATTACACATCTATATATATATATACATGAAATAATAAATTATATATATATATATATATATATATATGTATGTATATATTAAACATGATGAAAGTATGGATAAATATCCGCCAAAATAAGTTTAAAGGAAATTGAATGCTTTTTCAGGAATAAAAAAAAAAGAACAAATACGCCTTTTCTCATCTTTCAATTTCCTTTTTACCCTAACCCCCCCTACACACACACACCTATTTATCTATACAGGGTGCACAACGTATGATGTACACAAAAATGACTTAAAATCATCATCATCATCATCATCATCATATTTGGTGTAACATCGTTTTAGATGCTAGCGTGTGTTTTTAGAAATTGACTTCCAAAGTAACTTTTCTCTGACCAGGTCTTTATTTATCTCTCTTTCGTTCAAGTTTATCCTTGTGTTTTCCTTGTTCTGTATCTTACTAAGCCAAGAACTCACATCCATTCTTTAAACGTGGCCATACCATCAAAGTCTCCTGCACTGCACGCATCTCCCTTTACTGTCCAGATTTAATCTTCCTCTGAGGTCATCAGATCTAAGCCTGTCTTTAACACTCTCATTACACATCCATCGTATCATTCTCATATCATTTCTCTCCATGCATCAGCATCATCATCATCATCATCATCATCATCATCATCCTTCTGTCTCTGTCTCTGTCTGTCTGTCTCTTTCACTGTGTGTGTGTGTGTGTGTGTACTAAATCATCAACATAAAGTCTCTCTTCCGGACAAGGCTTCTAAGATGATCATCGGTTTAATGTCCGTTTTACATTCTGACATGTGTTGGACGGCTTTTAGAAATTGACTTCCACACTAACCTATCTCTGGCCAGGTCTTTCTTTCAAGTAAATTTTATATCACTTCCTTCACTGTTTTCCTTATTTTCCCCTGTCAACTGACCCTGCTACATCAACTGTTCTACATTAACTACCCCAAGAATGCTTATCTTATTTTTCAACGTAACCACACCAACAGTCTTCTGTTCGGCACAGATCTCCTTATATCGTCCCAATTTGATCTTCCTGTTTTCCTTGGCTTTCCCCTGTCAACTGAACCTGATACCTCAACTGTTCTGCGTCTACTGACCCAATAACTCTCATCCATTCTTTTTCAACGTGGCCATACCATCTAAGTCTCCTGTTCTGAACACATCTCCCTATACTGTTCAGATTCAATCTTCCTCTGAGCTCATCAGATCTAAGCCTATGTTTAAGACTCACATTACGCATCCATCGTATCATTCTCATATCATTTCTCTCCATGCAACGCATGTCCTCAACCCTCACTGACCAGGTTTCACTTCCATACATCATCACCCTGCATACACCAGTCAGAGATACGTCCTCAACAATCTGTCTGACATTGACTTTGTTGCTGTCGGGCCTAGGTATGATTCTGTTCAGTTTCAGGAGGTCCACCCTCCCAGGCTTTACCTTCTCTTTGAGAAGGAGTTAGTTTATTGCTAATCGCCTGAGGAGCCCCTACCAGGGAATGCCGACGGGGCTGCTCAGGCATTTTTTGTAGGCCAGAGCATGCTAATTTTCGTGCGCTGGCTTTCAACACTTGACCTCGTGTCTAGCCTCCTGGAGAGGGGGTAACTAAAAATACCTTGACCTTGTGTCTAACCTCCCCTAGAGGGGAGGTAAATAAACACACACATGCCTAATAGACTCTTCCGTTGGTCGACAGTGGTAACGTTCCGCTGGTTAGTAATGGCAGAAGTTCCGTGATCGTACTTCATCCGCTCCTAAGTGTAAATATATTGTTTTGTAATTGTATTCGTTAAAGTCTCTTTCAGTTTTGATAATTGTTTTTACGGGGTAAGAATCGCTTACATTCTAGAATTACTTGTTCTACAATTAGTTTGTTTTATCTTAATTAATCCACTTAAAATTCTTTGAATATATACTGTACAGTAATACTGTATCATGTACAGAATATAATAGTGCTTGTTTATATCTGTACCCATGGCCGGCGATCTTGGCTCGACTATTTCCGTAAACTGGGAATGTCTGAACCCCCCCCCCCCCCAAAAAAAAAACAACGTTATTAAACAAAAGAGCTAGAGTGCAACGTGTCCATCCAGTTTCCAGCCCAAGCCGCGATTTCTAATTCGTTGCCAGTATAATTCAGGGTAGATAACTGGAATATAGTTCAAGGAACATAACTATGAATATACTGCGGCAACATCTCTATAAAAAAAAGCTGAAGGAAACCACTTTTTTATAAGGTGTCGTATTCAAATTAACCAACTTCAAGAAACGAATAGAAGAACCAGTTTTCTGATATAATCGGATTTGTAGAACCCAAATAAGAGATCTGGTACTCATAGTAATGTTTACAAATTATAATCATACTTCATTAGGAAGCGACCTGAAACTGCCGGTCTCAGGTCGTGGTAACTCTTCTAGATGATATGATGTGAACGTATGCGAAATTGGCAATGAGGGCAATGCATCATGGACGATCTCCCTTGATGGATCTAGAAAATGTATTTTTGGATTTCTATGTGTTATTGTTTTGGTTTTCATCGCCACAAGATTTTGAATTGGTTGGTAATTTAATAATTTCGTCGCGTACCGAAAACCTCTCTATTCAATCGATTTGAGGTTAGAAAAGCGATCTCATTCTCAGATTTCTGTGTGGTGTGTTCGCGCATGCGCACTCGTCTATAAATCCAGCGCAGGTTTTATGGAAAAAAACAAATAACAATGAGGGAGGTGGTTCTTTGTATGTACTATCGTTCGTTGACTCTACTCTCTTGTTAGGGGATGGCTAAGTGGTTAACGACGCGGACCAAAGACCTGGGTGTGCCGGGTTCGAATCCAGTTCGTTCCACAGAAACACTTTCATCAAAACCCACACCTGACTTTGTGTCTAATCTCATGAAGAGGAAGTAAATAAAATATTCTCTTGTTAGCTGCGTCCACGCTTTGTTATTCGAGGCTCGGTCAATCGGGCAAGCTTAAGTTTGAAATAGAATGTCTATTGGTCTGTCGTGCTTAAATTTGAAATAATATTTTCGTTGGTTTGTCATACTTAAGTTTGGAATAACGGTTTCACCCATCTGTCACGATTCAGTTTGAATAGGATTTTCGTTGGTCTGGCACGCTAAAGTTTGAAATAGCATTTTCATTGATCTGTCATGCTTACATTTGAAATAGCATTTTCGTTGGTCTGTCATGCTTACATTTGAAATAGCATTTTCATTGATCTGTCACGCTAAAGTTTGAAATAGCATTTTCGTTGGTCTGTCACGCTAAAGTTTGAAATAGCATTTTCATTGATCTGTCACGCTAAAGTTTGAAATAGCATTTTCATTGATCTGTCACGCTAAAGTTTGAAATAGCATTTTCATTGATCTGTCACGCTAAAGTTTGAAATAGCATTTTCATTGATCTGTCACGCTAAAGTTTGAAATAGCATTTTCATTGATCTGTCACGCTAAAGTTTGAAATAGCATTTTCGTTGGTCTGTCACGCTTAAGTTTGAAATAGCATTTTCATTGATCTGTCATGCTTACATTTGAAATAGCATTTTCGTTGGTCTGTCATGCTTACATTTGAAATAGCATTTTCATTGATCTGTCACGCTAAAGTTTGAAATAGCATTTTCGTTGGTCTGTCACGCTAAAGTTTGAAATAGCATTTTCATTGATCTGTCACGCTAAAGTTTGAAATAGCATTTTCATTGATCTGTCACGCTAAAGTTTGAAATAGCATTTTCATTGATCTGTCACGCTAAAGTTTGAAATAGCATTTTCATTGATCTGTCACGCTAAAGTTTGAAATAGCATTTTCATTGATCTGTCACGCTAAAGTTTGAAATAGCATTTTCGTTGGTCTGTCACGCTTAAGTTTGAAATAGCATTTTCATTGATCTGTCATGCTTACATTTGAAATAGCATTTTCATTGATCTGTCATGCTTACATTTGAAATAGCATTTTCATTGGTCTGTCACGCTTAAGTTTGAAATAGCATTTTCGTTGGTCTGTCACGCTTAAGTTTGAAATAGCATTTTCGTTGGTCTGTCACGCTAAAGTTTGAAATAGCATTTTCGTTGGTCTGTCACGCTAAAGTTTGAAATAGCATTTTCATTGATCTGTCACGCTAAAGTTTGAAATAGCATTTTCGTTGGTCTGTCACGCTAAAGTTTGAAATAGCATTTTCATTGATCTGTCACGCTAAAGTTTGAAATAGCATTTTCATTGATCTGTCACGCTAAAGTTTGAAATAGCATTTTCATTGATCTGTCACGCTTAAGTTTGAAATAGCATTTTCATTGATCTGTCATGCTTACATTTGAAATAGCATTTTCATTGATCTGTCACGCTAAAGTTTGAAATAGCATTTTCATTGATCTGTCACGCTAAAGTTTGAAATAGCATTTTCATTGATCTGTCACGCTAAAGTTTGAAATAGCATTTTCATTGATCTGTCACGCTAAAGTTTGAAATAGCATTTTCATTGATCTGTCACGCTAAAGTTTGAAATAGCATTTTCATTGATCTGTCACGCTAAAGTTTGAAATAGCATTTCCGTTGGTCTGTCACGCTTAAGTTTGAAATAGCATTTTCATTGATCTGTCATGCTTACATTTGAAATAGCATTTTCGTTGGTCTGTCATGCTTACATTTGAAATAGCATTTTCATTGATCTGTCACGCTAAAGTTTGAAATAGCATTTTCGTTGGTCTGTCACGCTAAAGTTTAAAATAGCATTTTCATTGATCTGTCACGCTAAAGTTTGAAATAGCATTTTCATTGATCTGTCACGCTAAAGTTTGAAATAGCATTTTCATTGATCTGTCACGCTAAAGTTTGAAATAGCATTTTCATTGATCTGTCACGCTAAAGTTTGAAATAGCATTTTCATTGATCTGTCACGCTAAAGTTTGAAATAGCATTTTCGTTGGTCTGTCACGCTTAAGTTTGAAATAGCATTTTCATTGATCTGTCATGCTTACATTTGAAATAGCATTTTCATTGATCTGTCACGCTAAAGTTTGAAATAGCATTTTCGTTGGTCTGTCACGCTTAAGTTTGAAATAGCATTTTCGTTGGTCTGTCACGCTAAAGTTTGAAATAGCATTTTCGTTGGTCTGTCACGCTAAAGTTTGAAATAGCATTTTCATTGATCTGTCACGCTAAAGTTTGAAATAGCATTTTCGTTGGTCTGTCACGCTAAAGTTTGAAATAGCATTTTCATTGATCTGTCATGCTTACATTTGAAATAGCATTTTCATTGATCTGTCACGCTAAAGTTTGAAATAGCATTTTCGTTGGTCTGTCACGCTTACATTTGAAATAGCATTTTCATTGATCTGTCATGCTTACATTTGAAATAGCATTTTCGTTGGTCTGTCATGCTTACATTTGAAAAAGCATTTTCGTTGGTCTGTCACGCTAAAGATTCAAATAGCATTTTCGTTGGTCTGTCATGCTTACATTTGAAATAGCATTTTCATTGGTCTGTCACGCTAAAGTTTGAAATAGCATGTTCGTTGGTTTGTCATGCTAAAGTTTAAAATAGCATTTTCGTTGGTCTGTCATGCTTACATTTGAAATAGCATTTTCGTTGCTCTGTCACGCTAAAGTTTGAAATAGCATTTTCATTGATCTGTCATGCTTACATTTGAAATAGCATTTTCGTTGGTCTGTCACGCTAAAGATTCAAATAGCATTTTCGTCGGTCTCTAACAAAATCGCATAACTTTGCAATATCATTTTTGTCAGTCTGTCACGCTTACATTTGAAACATTATCTTCATCGTTAAACGCGCAGATTAAATGGGCGCGTCGTACGAGTTCTTGTTTGTTGTTGTCAAGGCAACGCGTGCAGTGCTACTGCGACTATTCAACTCTAAGGCGTGCATGTGTAACATTAGGGAGAGAGGGAGCAGAAATGTGGGGATCCCTATGGCACTCTAGAGGGAATGCTAAGACCTCCTTCATTTTATTTGCTGCCACTTTATTTTAAATGTCGGAAGACATTTTAGAGAGTCGCTTTTAACAGTGAGCATCATATTCAAAATAAACACCAGAAAACCCTTACTGCGCATGTCTTAAACTTTTCTGTTAAATTTCGACTGTTTTGAAAACCGCGATGCCAAAGATGGAATCTTGTATTCCTTATGAAATATATAATCTATAGAAGTACGTCCCCCGTAAAAAAATGTCTGAAAAAAAATTATACTCCGCCAGTGTTCGTACTAATATTCTATATAAAATAACGTCTTAAAGTTAAACAAAAAAGAAAAAGAAAGAAAAACGTTTCAAACTGAAACGTTTAAAAAAAGAAAGAAAGGAAAGAAAAACGTATAAATCGTTAGAGGAAGCAGAAAGAAAAAAGTAAGGAAAGAAAACGTGTCATTATGAAAATAGAATTTGGTGCTTGTACAGAATAGGGTGCATATGAAAAACGCTAAAAATCGCAGTTCCAATTAAATTAATCGGAAAACTCTTTGAAATACTTAAGTATCAAGCAAAAATGGGTTTGTACACCAAAAATTGGCAAAACCTATCAGGTATTGATTTACTCCTCTCCAGGAGTTAGGCACAAGGCCAGTTTTTATCTTACTCCCACAAGTAAGATGTGACCCAAGGTCGGGTCGGAAAAGTGGGGTTTGAAAAGCCAGCGCCCAAGAGGTGAGCACTCTGGCCATTAAAAATTGCCTGGGCAGCCCCGTCGGCATTCCCCGGTAGGGGCGCCTCAGGCAGTAAGCAATAAACTTACTCCTCCACAAAGAGGGGAGGCGAAGCCTGGGAGGGTGGACCTCCTAGAACTGCACAGGACAAACCCACAGACCGGCGTAAATCAAGCCCCGGAGGCCAAGACAATACCAGTCTATGGGGTGCAGCATCCATCGGAACAGATACCACACTTTGATCTTAGCCAAAAGGCGAGTAGAGTTGTAATAAAAAATAAAAATCCGTTATATCGTTTAATCGGGTTCGGCCATTGATTCGAGCGAAAAACATGAAATTCAGGGGGAGATAAGCCAGTCTGTCATAATAACAAGTAATAAATCAATTGCATTCACCAAAATACGATGAAACTGATTTTTATTTTTAATTAAAATTCTACTCAATCATTTCTCCTACTTTTTGGTGAAGATACTTATTTAAATCTGCTGCGTAAGTATATAATAACGTTTTTTTTTGTAGTATTGATAATTTTATACGGACGCTTCTCTGTACAAGCACCTAGATTTGCTTTCCCAATTCCCCTGAATACTAAATAGATTCGGCCGACAGTTTTTTTTTGCTAACTTTCCTGTGGCTGGACGAATATATATATATATAAGTATAAATTTTTATTTATACAAACATTATTGGTTACATATGTGCATACATGTTTCGGTTGCACTTTTCCCAGAAAGTCAACCTCATCAGACCAAGAATTTCAGAGAAATGGATGGATTTGATGAATTTTCTCTCCTAAATAAATCTTTTTGGGGTTTAGTCATTTTCTATTTCTTATGAATTAGTATCGGATTACCTATTCCACTTGCTGACCTTTTTTGTTAGTGGTTGTCCTTTTTATGACTTTTTATGACGTCTCCATCACGTTTTCCTTTCCTTATTTTATTGCCCACTTCTTTCTGGGTTTCTTTAAACTCTTTAACCTACCATACATGTGTGTATATGTACGTGTGTATATGCACATGTGTGCATGCACACATGTGCGCAGGCATATGTAGAACTAACTGCAATTGCATATGCTGTATTTTATTAGTTTGCCTGTATCTAATAAAATACAGCGTATGCAATTGCAGTTAGTTATACATATGCCTGTGCACATGCGCATATACGGTAAAAAGGACTATTATAGGTCCCCTTTGTTAGGATTTGAAATCGACGGTACCGATGTTGTTCTGATCTTCTGCAATATATATATATATATATATATATATATATATATAAAATATATGAAACTAAAAGTATACTTTTAGTAGATAGAACCTATAGTGAAATGGTTTCAGCTCAATATACGAGATAGAGCAATTATAAAGATAAATGAAGGAAGAGAGATAAAGATGTACGAATGATAAATCTATTTCAACTTCGATTCTTCAATGCAAGGTGTACTCGGTAAAAACATGTTTATTTTTCTTTCCTAAAGCCAAGGCTTTTCAAAGATTAAAATCTTATCAGAGGAATTACATAGATGGATAAGTTGGCAGTGGAAAATTCAAAATTTGAAAAAATATAAAATAATGGAGAGTAAGGGTGTGCGCATGTAAAAATATGGAGTCTGTCCAGTTTGTGAATGTCCGTTGATAAGGTGTTCGGTGAAAGGAGATTTAAAGATGGAATATATATATATATATATATACATGTAAAAAGAATACGCGGAAATCTCTCTAAGGCCCTTTCGACTATCATCTCGTCAGAAGAAAATCGATAGTTTTAATTAATAATAACGTCGAAAGAAAGAGCAAATGGGGAAATTGAGTGTGCCAAAATTAACGTTGAAGCGATTAAAATTCAATTTAATTATTTCGTTAAAAGTCGATTAAAAGGCACTACGTTAGGGGATAAAAAAAAAAAAAAAAAAAAAAAAAAATTGGGAAGGAGTTCAAAGTTCCCCAAAGAGATTAAGCAATCTTACAAATTCCTTCTGCCGGCACAAGGAAGGTTTTCGCATAGCAATAGAGACAGATTCCAATATTTTCAAATGGTTCTTGGAATCTGCTCGATGCAAGACCTCAAAACGGTCTATTTTATAGCCACTGGCACAGCTAGGGTTTTCAACCAAATGCTGGCCAATAGCAGAGTCCAAAGAATTAGAGGAGGGGTAACATAAGGACCCTACCCTTCCCTGACGTTTTTTTTGATGGAATGTGCTGGTTTATGCGAGTGATTAATTAAAACTATCGATTTTCTCCTGACGAGATGATAGTCGAAAGGGCCTTAGAGAGATTTCCGCGTATTCTTTTTAAATGTATCTATAAATTTTGTACCTCAAAACATTTATTTATATATATATATATATATATATATAAAGCGGCGTCGAGCCTGGCCAGTACTAAATGGGTGACCATTTGGGAATACCAGGTGCTGTATGTGCTCTCTGCTTATCTCAGCATTGTTTCCAGTCATCTTGTATTACTACTTGCCAATGTGTTTTAAGGTTCATATTTTTTTTTAAAAAGCATCTATTGTTAAATTTAAGAAGGAATAGGTAAAATAAATACCTTTTGAAGCATTAAGATGCGATATCAATTTTTTTTTATAAAAAAGAAAAATAATAAATCGAAACCGATTTTTTTTCTTTCTTTTTTTATTATAAACAAGCACTTAAAAAAAAAAATCGGTTTCGATTTATTATTTTTCTTTTTTATAAAAAAAAATTGATATCGCATCTTAATGCTTCAAAAGGTATTTATTTTACTTATTCCTTCTTATATATATATATATATATATATATATATGGGAAAAAAAAAAGAAAACCAAAAAATGACATTTTTTCTCTATTTTATCATCCTGATGAAGTCTTATAAATAAAGACGAAACGTTGATGTACACATAAAAAACATCCATTTTTTGGTTTTCCTTTTTCATTTTCCCATTACGTCGGATTATCTTCATCTTTCTCTTCCCATATATATATATATATATATATACACACATTGCCCTTTAGAGTGGAGTATGGCGTAAATGTTGAAAATTTTATTACATTTGGATAATTTCTGGTGATTAAAAAAAATATTGAATAGATTGGTTTCTTTAAGAAGAGTAATCTCCTAATGGGGTTTAGGGTTGGGGTTTGAGTGTGGGTGACATGGCCGTGCCCCAGCGCCAACGCTGACTGCTACTGCTATGGTAACCATGGAGACTATTAAACTTTAACGGGCCGAGGAGAGGGGGGGGGGGCTACATTGGCGATGTGTATATCTTTGAAAACTACGTATTCCTATTTACTTGTCTCACCACTAAGGCAAAGTTAGGCACAAGGTCGTCTCTCCTCATAAAAAAACGGGCACTCTGGATTATTGGTACGAAATAAGAACCGACTCAGTTGGCTAGGAAGAAAGTGTAGTTTCTTGGTCTTCAACATTTCTATCCTCGGCCAGTGAACTAAACATCTTTCTAGACTGAGGCAATTTTAATTTTTGGCCTATCCAGAGTATCCCCTTTTGGAGAGGTGGATTTTCCCCACATTAAAAACCGTCCATTTGTCTAACTCTGCCCCCGTGAGGAGGCAAGTAAATATGGAATCAGTCTAGGGGAACTTTTCTTTATTTGTGTGGCGACGTAGCGATGGCCTCGGTATTCCAAATTAAGGAGGGGAGCATCCAATCATATTAAAACTATCTTCCTTTCTTATAATATTTCTCAGTACTAGGACTTGTACCTGCGTTTTTCGGAGCATACAACCAAGGAGTTGCTCCCAGGCATCACCAGACGTCTGCACTCCACTACTCTCCTCCTCCTCCTATGACCGAGGATAGAACATATATTGCATCATAATCCCCTATCTGGAAGGCTGAACAAGACTGCAATAAAAATGAAACAATGTACAGACAAAAGACAAAATAACTTTCCTGGCCTTCGGACTCAGATCTAAGTGTAGTATCTGTTTTTTTAAATTATTTTTTTAATGATAATTGATATCCTCCAAGATGCCCACTCCCCACTTTTATTTTGACCTTGGCTCCCCTAATTGTTTTTTTAATCTTCGAAGGACACCATCCATGCCTAAATTCCACTGCTATTTAATTTCCTCCCACTAAAGTCCCACTCCCATTTAAAGATCGACCTGCTTGTTTTCGGTTCTAAACAAACATGGGAAACAGTGGGCTTTTTATTTTAAGAAAGGGTTGGGAGTGTCTTGCGAACCTGTTTTTATTACATTTTTATTTTTTTTATTTCTTCTTTTTTGGGGTGTTTTTTAAATTTTATTATTCGACTCCCCACCATGAAAGTGTATATATATATATATACATACATACTAATATATATATATATATATATATATATATATATATATATATATATAAGCAAAGTTCAATTGCATTCCAAAAGCCAATATTTAAAAAAATTTCTTACAAAACATTTTCAAAACAGATACATTTCAGTGCAAATTATTTTACGAATCGTTTCGCTTAAAGTTAAACAAACATTATTGTGTCAATATTGAATCCGTTCACTTCAAGTTCGTCAGAAAAAGTACATGAAAAGTTCTCAATTTGAAAAAGTGACAAAGTATTTTGACCTGCAAGACTAACGTTCAGAATAAAAACTTTGAATCCGTTCACTTCAAGTTCGTCAGAAAAAGTACATGAAAAGTTCTCAATTTGAAAAAGTGACAACGTATTTTGACTTGCAAGACTAACGTTCAGAATAAAAACTTTGAGCTCACCTGTGACCCTCAGAGGTCTGCCATCTTCAATCGACACTTCAGAGTTAGCAATATAAATCAAGCAACCCATCCCGGCAATTTTAATTTAGTTTAATTTTTCTATGTATATGTATACTTTTTTTTTTTGTAAATGAAATTCAAATTAAAACTTTTGAGGATATTTTAAATCGGGTTGTCCATAGAGTAAATGTGGTATTGCGGTGATTTCTGAAGTTGATTGGCAAATCGTGAAAGAATGAAATGAAACTATGCTTCTACGAATGGGTCAAAATGCGTCTAATTAAGAGTACGATGCACAGAGGATGAACCCCTAATACTCACACTTTTGAGGGCCTTGTGCTTAATTTGTAAATGGGATTTGAGTTCCCTAAACTTACTCCATCCACTCTTAACTCTTGCAATCACACTAGCACCTGCTCCACCCTGTGCTCCAATGGTATCACCAAGGTAACCAAACTTTGATAACCTCAATCGCTTCATTGCGATCTAGATATACTTTGTCCACATATGAGTTCTTATTCATCCCCAGTTTTCCATTTCTTGCACGTAAACTGGTTATCCTCTCTCAGCCTACCAGTCACTTCACTACACGTCTTCTGTAGCAAATGCTTACAGGTAGCACAAAAAATTGAATTGCACTCGACTCCCTTTCCACAAACTGAACGGAGGAACTTCCCTCTTTTGGGGAGCTTTCCAACAGTACAATCACTTTGGTCTGAGTAACATTCAAGCTTGCCTTTAAGACTCACATTGCACATCCATTGTAATCATTTTCATATCATTTCTCTCCATGCAACGCATGTCCTCAACCCTCACTCGTCAGGTTTCACTCCCATACATCGTCACACTGTGTACACATGCCTTAAAGACTCTTCCCTTGGTCGACGGTGGTAGCACTCTGCTGGTTAGTAATGGCAGCACGAAGTTATCTACAAAATATTCATCATCTGAAGAGTCCTCACTAGTGAATAAATGTTAAAAAAAACTGCCGTAATTTGTTTATCCTGACAACACTTTAGGCCCTGTACATAAAAATCGTGTCATGTTATATCGTGTCCCGTGGGGTGGGTGGAATGCGAGTAAATCGCAGTATTGCCTTTTGATATTAATACATGTTTCTATAAATGAGATTCAGTTCCCCGGGTGCAGTCACCCTTGTGAAGTAATGTCGAGAGGATCGGTTTTATTTGGAACTGGCTCTGAGTAGCCCCAAAGCGCTAGGCTCTGCAAAACTACAAAGGACCCTGTGACAGATCTTTATTTCGTTGAGAAGAATGTAAATACCAATCTATATATGGATACGCTTGTGCCTTCGTTCTGTGTCATGCTATCAGCAATAAATAGGCGGTGATTGTGCAGAATAGTTAACAAGAAAAAAGGGGTGAAAAAACAAAACAAATATTCATCAGATAACTGTTACCAAAGGCAATAAAAGTGACTTTTCTATTTACCTACATATTTTTTTTTGTGTTTTGAAGTTTTTGGATACGTTTTTATTTCAATTTAATATTTCGTTCAAATCCGATATTGTTGCAGTCAGAATTCAAAATGTCCGACTCCAGTAACTATATTGCACAAATTGGGGGTTGACAAAGGGAAGAGTCTATCAGGAATATGTACACAGTGTTATGATGTATGGACGTAAAACCTGGCCAGTGAGGGTTGAGGACATACGTTGCATAGAGAGAAATCATGAGAATGATACAATGTCAGTCTTAAAAATAAACAAAGTGTGCAGTCGGCCATTTTGTGTGGAGTCGGCCATTTTGAATTCTAACTGGAACAATATCGGATTTGAACGAAATCTTAAATTGAAATAAAAACGCTTCCAAAAACTTTCAACCACCAACAAATTATGCAGGTAGGTAGAAAGGTAACTGTTATTGCTTTTGGTAACAGTTATTTGTTGAATATTTGTGGATTTTTTTCACCTCTTTTTCTCTTAACTATACTGCATAATCAACAAATAGATGTTAAAATACAACAGCTACAGCTGGTATCGCCATTGCAACGTTACCATACATTCCTCAAATATTTCAGTGTAAATTTATATTCTAGACGATTTTATTTTTAATTTGCTTCTCATCAACAGGAAATTATGTTGATTACAACCTCTGCCTAGGAGGTTATGTTTTCAGTTGAGTTTGTTGGTTTTTCACTGTATTTGTTTGTGTACAACCAATCGTCACCAAACTTGGTCAAAACATCGCTAGTGGTCTAATTTAGAACTGATTCAATTTTGGCATACCTAGGTCAAAGGTAAAGGTCATGGTTACGGAAAAGGTATAAGTCACACTTTTGGCTATAACTTCGGTTCTGTTTGTCTGCTTGGCCCATATTGTAGCCAATGACGTCCCACATCTTATAAGCCATTGACCTGGAAAAAATTTAGAATCATTTCTGAAGTTAATCTGAAACGTTAGAATGAAAATGTCAAAGAAAAATAAATAATCTGAACTATGAAATGGAACTTTTTATAAGTTTCACTTGGGCTATTCAAAACATTAAAAGTCTTTTTTCGACCATTTGGGACATCCATGACTTTAAAGGTCTCATTTGGGCCATTTGGCATATCCATGACTTTAAAGGTCTCATTTGAGCCATCCATAACTTTCAAAGCATCATTTTGGGCTATTTCGTTAATCCCAAATCAAAAAAACTCGTTTAGGCTATTTTAACAATGCATAACTTTAATAGTCTAATTTGGGCCATCCATACCTTAAAAAGTTTAATTTGGACTATTTGAACCAACCATAACTTAAATAGTCTCATTTGAACCAACCATAACTTAAATAGTCTCATTTGGGCCATCCATAACTTAAATAGTCTCATTTGGGCCATCCATAACTTAAATAGTCTCATTTGGGCCATCCATAACTTAAATAGTCTCATTTGGGCCATCTATAATTTAAAAAGTTGAATTTGGACTATTTGAACCAGACATATTTTAAATAGTCTCATCTGGGCCATCTATAACTTTAAAAGTTGAATTTGGACTATTTGAACCAAACATAAGTTTAATAGTCTCATCTGGGCCATCTATAACTTAAAAAGTTCAATTTGGACTATTTGAACCAAACATAACTTTAATAGTCTCATCTGGGCCATCTATAACTTAAAAAGTTTAATTTGGACTATTTGAACCAGACATAACTTAAATAGTCTCATTTGGGCCATCTATAATTTAAAAAGTTGAATTTGGACTATTTGAACCAGACATATTTTAAATAGTCTCATCTGGGCCATCTATAACTTTAAAAGTTGAATTTGGACTATTTGAACCAAACATAAGTTTAATAGTCTCATCTGGGCCATCTATAACTTAAAAAGTTCAATTTGGACTATTTGAACCAAACATAACTTTAATAGTCTCATCTGAGCCATCTATAACTTAAAAAGTTTAATTTGGACTATTTGAACCAGACATAACTTAAATAGTCTCATTTGGGCCATCCATATCTTAAATAGTCTCATTTGGGCCATCTATAACTTTAAAAGTTTAATTTTTCATAAATAATTGCCTGTAGAGAAAAGAAATGCGTAGTTAGTTCATACGAGCGTCTCCGGCTTAATTGCACGTCGTAATAAAACATCTCTTAAGCGCCATTTTCGATTAGAGCAAGTCTCGGGTTGACGCCAAGTTCAATTATTTGGTTCATAAAGAAAAGGTTTAATAAGTCACAGTTTTGAAATTGAGTTATTGGATAAAATTTCAGTGAATGTCGTTCAGAAAGAAATCGCTGTCAAAAGGAATCAACGGATACAGACAAGAATTATTGTTCGGAGTTTTATTGGACATTTCGCGCTTTTTTGTTCTTCCCATTTCCTTTCAGTTGTATTCATGTTTCTTTCTGTATTAATAAGTCCATTTTCCCCATCCAAGATCTCACTCACCCATCTCTCTCTTTCTCTCATATATATATATATATATATATATATTATATATAGTCATCTACATACAGACTGTTTCGCTGTATCACGGCTCTTCAGTGCGGCTAGACCAGCTAGTGCCTCAAGCCGTGGTTGAAACTCAACCGTCGAGCTGACAGTCGACACCTCTTCCCCTGCGCTATCATACAACACTGACTGAATGTAAGTGATATCTCAATGTAAACATTGTCAAGTGCCAGAACTCGAATTAGTTTTACCCAATGAGCTATACCTTAAAGCTAACAGCAGTTGGTGATATCCTTACAAATAAACTCTACCCAAGAAAGGGAGCTTTATATATATATATATATATATATATATATAATGTAGAAGGATGAAAAGGAATTAGAAAAGCAAAAGTCAAATCTTTTTTCAATTCAGTTGCTCATAGCAAGATGTGGTTTTTTGGAATTTAACTTTGAATCCTCTCTTGTCACTTCTCGTGCCTTTTAACGACCTACCTATCTACATTTCACTTTCTCCGCTGGACTTTTTGATACCGGACTTTTTTGCAATCGGACATTTGCTAGCACTCGGGCAGAGTTTTGCCTTGTGTTTCTTTCCCTACAATTTTTATTTTACTTTCTCAAATTTTGGCCTTTGCCAACTTATCTATCCCAGCAACTTCCTCTGATGATAAGATTTTGATCTTTGAAAAGCCTGGCTTAAGGAAAAATTTAACTTTAATAAATTGCCTTTTTGCGGAATATACCTTGCTATGAGCAACTGAATTGAAAAAAAGATTTGACTTTTGCTTTTCTAATTCCTTTTCATCCTTCTACCTATCTATCTGCTCTATCCTGGATATTGAGCTGTATACTTTTCACACTAGGTTTTACCTTTCCTACAAGTTCGCTTTTAGTACACCACTTTATATATATATATAATTATTAAATAATACATCATTTTAACCTACATACACCGGCGTTTCAAGCTTTTGCTATCATCAGTGTAGGAAGTGGCAATTTCAGACGGTTGTCGGGCACGAACCCAGTACAGAATCAGCGCTCTAACTCTACGGCCACGAGAAATTATCACGTAAAGAAGGGAAATAAAGTTCTATTTGTGCGTTTAGAAAGCAGGTCACAGATAGTAGACAGTCGAGAGTGTTCAACGAATGTATTCAGAACTTTGCATATGGCTATGTTACAGTCTATTTTTAACTATCCGAACAGGGCTCAACTTTAATTACTCAAAGGGGCTAATAAGAATATTTAATAAAATAAATATTAAACTAATCTTAACCTAGATACGCCAGCTTTTACTATCTATCATCAGTGTAGGAAGTGACAATTTCAGACGGTGGTCGGGCACGAACACAGTATTATATATATATATATATATATATATATATATATAACTTTTATTGGTAGCTACCAGAATGGTTCTTGGGTGTAATGTTTGGATAGTATTATTATTATTATTGTTATAATTAATGTTATTTGATATGCAAATTACCATATCACACGGTAGTCTTAAGGGTAATATATTATTATTATTTATTTATTTATTTATTAGTGAAATTGTTAGCTGAATTATTTCGACACTTGCTTATTGGGGAAATGGTAGTTTGATCAGTACCATTGGAGAGCCATGAATATTATAACTGTCCTGTTTTTAAATCTCCGAAACAGTTACATGGTAAACAGCTGATGATCCCCGTTTTAATATTTCACGCTTAAGTTAAGGTCTCCTGTTTTTGTTTCACTGTTAGATACTTGAATCCCCTTTTTTATGAATTTTACAACGAATGCTAAGTCTGCGATATCTTGGATTTGGTTAGTTTCTCTGGGAATTTAAATTGCATTTTCCATTTTTTTTTCTTCTTTTGTTTAAAATGACTAAAAGCGTCTTTAGACATATCTATATATATATATATATATATATATATGTGTGTCAGGTATGTGTATGTTTATATATATGGATGCACAGGATTCACTCCTAAACTAAGTAACCGATCATTTTTAATTTTCGAACACAGCTGCTATGCGTAAAGGGGTATAATTGTGGGCTATATTTTCTTTAATTTAGTTTTATATAAAGGGGGTAACTAAAAAGAGGATGGAAGGCGTTCGTGAAAATTCAGATATCTCTATTTTTGTGAAATTTTAGCAAATACGTATTAGACATCAATTAATAAATATTCCCCAAATTTCAGTTTCTTTGGTGTATTTTAAGAGGGTTTTTTTTATGGGGCATAATGTGCACAACCTCCCATTTTGAACATTCAAATATTCCAGATTTTCATTGAATTTGATCAAAAATCATTAGCCACCAATTAAGCATTTTATTTCTAACGTCTTTGATGTTTTTAACAACCGGCGTCTTTTTAAAACCCTAACCCATTTTCTTTCTTTCTTTTATGTTAGAAAGAAGAAAAAAACAGCAAAACAAATGAAAAAGAAAACATTTACAAAATCCCTCCCCCTCCAAAAAAAAAAAAATTCTTTCTACACATTTGATTGAAAATGGTTCATTTATTCCCCCCCCCCCACACACACACAGTTTGTTCGGTTTTTATCTTTTTATCGATGTATTTTTTCTTTGAATGTATTCGTCTTATATTATCGCCTTCAAATCTTCCATTAACGCTAAGCGTTTTCGTCTCGGCAACTCTCGGGGGCTTCCGCGACCTGCCCGATCGTTGCCGACGCGAAGTCACGGAAATCAGGCGCGTCATCTATAACAGCACCTAATATTTAAGTGACGTTGGGGCGAGAAACATGCATACACATAAACGCGGAAAGTGGTCACACAATTTTATTATAACAGAGATTATCCAAGCATCCTCGAAAGTCGTATGTGAGTTAAGTTTTCCCATGGAAAGGTTAAGTAATTTATTTTTTTTATTGTTGTTGCGAAAGCCGTTCGAGTGTGATGCACGTTATCTCTTTGAATTCTATTCATGGCTTCTGTACGTGAAATGGGGGATTAATCTGAATGAGAGCGTCTTTGTTTGCGTTTTGGCGGGATTCGTATTTACTTATTATATAAACAGAACGCTGGTTATTAACGAAGCCATGTTGGCCGGGCACACGCTCGCCTCTCTTACGAAATACAACAAGCACCCCCCCCCTCTCTGCTGAAACGCTCTCCCCCTCTCCCTCTCTTATCTCCCTCTTTCCCCCCTCTCTCTCAGGTACACACACGCACATGATGTCTCTCTCATACAAGCGTTGTAGGTTTCTTTCAATCCATTCTTTGTTTTCAGACCCTCCCCATTTTCTCTCGCCACACACACACACACACATATATATATATATATATATACACACACACACATGTATATATATATATATATATACACACACACACACACACACACACACACACATATATATATATATACACACACACACACACACACACATATATATATATATATATATACACACACACACATATATATATATACACACACACACACACACACATATGTATATATATATATATATATATATATATATATATACACACACACACACTATAAGACGGAAGTAGACATTACTCATCCCTAAAAACAAGCCAAACAAATCACTTTTCAGTGGTTGTGGATGCATCCCAGTTATAAATGTAAAGGGGACACAACCTCTGATTGTAGTTCTTGCATTGAATAGAGGCGCTTGACAAAGTAGGAAACAATAAAAAAATACTCGTCCTCCGGGTGGCTTTCTTCTTTTTCTTGGTCCTTTTTCATCTTTTTTTTCTTCTTCTTTTCCTCTGTTTTTCTTTTTCTTCTTTTCTTTCGTTCTACTTTTTTTTAAAATTGTTCTTCTTCTTTGTCCTTCTTTTCATTCTACTTTTGTGTTCTTTTTAGTCCTTTTTCTTCTTTATTCGTTCTTCTTCATCATTATCCTCCTCCTCCTTCTTCTTCTTCTTCTTCTTTGTTATATCAGGTGGTTAAGTGGATAACGACACGGACTGATGACCTAGGTGCGCCAAGTTCGAACCTGAAAGAATGCCAAGCCAGTTAATTTACGTTTACTATTAAAACACATTAGTAGTAATATTATTACTTCTTCTTCTTCTTCTTCTTCTTCTTCTTCTTCTTCTTCTTCTTCTTCTTCTTCTTCTTCTTCTTCTTCTTCTTCTTCTTCTTCTTCTTCTTCTTCGTGTAGTAGTAGTAGTATTGATTTACTCCTCTCCAGGAGTTAGGCACAAGGCCAGTTTTTATCTTACTCCCACAAATAAGATGTGACCCAAGGTCGGGTCGGGAAAGTGGGGCCTGAAAAGCCAGCGCCCGAGAAAGTGAGCACTCTGGCCATTAAAAATTGCCTGGGCAGCCCCGTCGGCATTCCCCGGTAGGGGCGCCTCAGGCAGTAAGCAATAAACTTACTCCTCCCCAAAGAGGGGAGGCGAAACCTGGGAGAGTGGACCTCCTAGAACTGCACAGAACAGACCCATAGACCGGCGTAAATCAAGCTTCGCAGGCCAAGACAATACCAGTCTATGGGGTGTAGTATCCATCGGAGCAGATACTACACTTTGATCTTAGCCAAAAGGCAGTAGTAGTATTAATAGTAATATATGTGATCAACCTTAGTTTGTGAGTCTATAACTCACACACACACACATTTATATATACGTGTGTGTGTGTGTGTATTTCTGTCTATGCAAAGCTTTTCGATCCATGTAAAAATGTTTTTTTGTTGTTTATTCACATCCTCAACCGTTCGCAACTCGCATCTATCTGCACCGATGTCTTTACAAGTTGAATATAACAGATCAAAGTTAGTACCCATGTAGATCTGTATGTAAGCAATAAACTACCAATGTATCCACCCGTTTTTCACACACGTGTGCGGTAGCAGTACTACTACTAATAGCCAAACTCGTGTGTGTGTGTTCAAATCCGTGCACACCCATCCATGACGAATCAGATATTTGTTTGCTGAAAGTATTCGAAACACTCCTTAAAAAAAAACAGAAGTAGAAACGTCGAACATGACACACGTGCGGGGGGGGGGGGGGAGGGGACACACGTACACACACACCCGGATATTTAGGAGAAATACATGCGTACACACACGCTATATGGATTAACGGTTCGAGTTTTGGGAGAATAAATCTATACTTAAGACAACATAATAAACACAATTCTATGTAAGTGTTGAAAAATATACAAAGGCGTGAGGCATGTCGCCCACTTAAAGTAAGGCTAGAAGAATAAAGGAAAGCCGTAGAGATATCGAAAAGTCAAGTAGGGCTGACCACATTTGGAGCGAAAAGGAAAACCATTTACTTTTATGGGACGAAGTAATAATTATAGAAATTATAGACTCGCTAATACGCCATTTTGAATTTATTTTTGCATATATATATATATATATATATATATTCAAAATGGCGTCCTAGTGTGTTTGCTCATTTTCTTTGTTTTCACCCCAAAAAATGACCCACTGTATAGTGTAGATTTTTTTTTTCAAGAAATTTCAATCCAAGAACTTTTTATTCTTTGTGGATTTTTCTGATGATTTTGTAGTGTAGCAGAGACGATATTGACATAAAAAATGTTGTTTGGCTCACGGCAAATGAAACGGACTGTAAAAAATACACCTCAAAGAAATGTTATGTTTTTTGGAAATGTTTAAAAAAACAAAAAAAAAACACAAAAACATGGTTATTGGAATATAAAATGAAACTGACTTATATATATATATATATAAAGACTCATTGTGGTACAGAATTTTATTAAGGTTTTAAATAGAATAAACGGAGTCATAGCGAGTCAAGGACAATAGCACATGAAGAAAAGAAGAAAAAAAGGAAAATTATTCTTATATATTTAATAGTCAGAAAACATTCGACTTAACACCTTTAAAAAGAATTTTTTTAAAATCGACTAAGACTAGCAAACTAATATATATATATATATATATATAAGTAGATTACGATTAGAATTGTCCACCATCAGGATGAAGTGCCAAGTAGTTTTACAACTACTTCAACGGAATGTGCACCGACAAACTTACTGCACAAGTGCCCCTCCGCCATCTCAACGCAAATATCCCCCCCCCCGATCAAATCACAAAGCAGCAAATCCCCCCACCCCTTCACTGTAGAGGTCCCCAGATGCTGGAAGGCTTTCTACTCTAATAACCTCTTTGTTCTGATAGCTTGTCTTGGGAATTCACTCCATGCTCTCTGTTTCCCTTACTGTATCAACATGCAGAAATTTAAATGTAATGAAAACAATCATCTCGCTACACAACTTCTTTTGGCTAAGATCAAAGTGTAGTATCTGTTCCGATGGATACTGCACCCCATAGACTGGTATTGTCTTGGCCTTCGGGGCTTGATTTACGCCGGTCTATGGGTCTGTCCTGTGCAGTTCTAGGAGGTTCACCTTCCCAGGCTTTGCCTCCCCTCTTTGGGGAGGAGTAAGTTTATTGCTTACTGCCTGAGGCGCCTCTACCGGGGAATGCCGACGGGGCTGCCCAGGCAATTTTTAAACCCCACTTTCCCGACCCGACCTTGGGTCACATCTTACTTGTGGGAGTAAGATAAAAACTGGCCTTGTGCCTAACTCCTGGAGAGGAGTAAATCAATACACAACTTCGATGGCCCCTTATTTACACTAGCTTGGTTTGGGGTAAATAAAAGTTTAAAAAAAATAAAATTACGAGTGAGGGGGGTGTCAAAGAATATACATTGGGAGAGGGTGAGCGTGATAGACAGCAACTTAGTAGGAGCTGGGTCACTTGGTGAGTTAATTGCAAATTACGGCTAATTAGAACCATTAAATTGAAAAATTTCCAAACATTACTCAATCCCAAAACTAATGTATACTTTAGCATGTATTTTGTGTGATTAGGGAAACATCATTTGGGAAACAAACGTTGATTAATCCAGCTTTGTATTTGTGTGTGTATTTAGGTAGCATGTTTCCATTAAGGCAAATCTTATTAAATAACAGTTATGTTTTTAATAAAGAGAATATTTTTTAATAAAATATTTAGAAAACCTTGCACAACGCAAGTTATTTGTTTTTAAAAATAAATTATTTATTTACCGTAAAAAACATTTTTTTTTTATAAACTTGACTACTTTCGGTAATATCATTTACTTTTTTATTTTTCGATTTTCCGAATACCAAAATGATTATTCTGGAAAATGAAAACATGAAGACAAACAACAAAAAACTTCATGCTATTTAATAATATTTATCTCATATATATATATATATATATATATATATATATATATATTAGTAGTAAGTTTTTGAAAGGCTGTGGGCAATGCAAATTCCGGGTAAGATGCCAGTTGTAAGGAACAAAAACAATAACAATAAATCGAATACGATATAAGACTTACTATTTATTTTTCCTTTTTCCTAAAATCTTACATAACAGCAAGAGTGTTTTTAGCTGTTCATGTGATGTCCGGGTGATTAAAAATCACTATTTAATATTTCGGGAAAAGAGACTTCCCTTTGTCAAAAATAATTAAACGAGAAGAAAAATTTCTCCGACTGTGCAGAGAATCCTACAATGTAGGATTCTCTGCACAGTCGGTGAAATTTTTGCTGTTATGTAAGATTTTAGGAAAAAGGAAAAATAAATAGTAAGTCATATTTGGTATTCGATTTATTGTTATTGTTTTTGTTCTTTACAACTTGCATCTTACCCGGAATTTGCATTGCCCACAGCCTTTCAAAAACTTATTACTACTATACCCAGCAATGCTTCAAGCAAACTACCATTCTCTACTATATATATATATATATATATACATATATTATATATAAAGAATTGGCGTCCTCTTAAAAATAAAATGTTGGGCAAACCAGAAAGATATTCGACTTTGAGTCAGCAACAATCGGCGAAGCTGTCGAAAATTTCTTCGCCGCCAAGGGGTACTTTGTAGATCAGAGTAAGGTCGGGTGTAAAACGTTACAAAATATTGCTAAATCGCGACCTCAATTCTGTCAGGAGTCAAGTAGCAAAAAAAAAAAGAAAAAAAGTTCTGACCTTGTTCGCAAAAACTCTTCAAAAGTGAACAAAATGTAACTTTCGCCAGAACTTTCAAAAACAGACTTCAAATTACTCACTTCCGGTAGAAAGTATAAAAAAAACAGAGCTAAAATCGTTCCTAGGTTTCGACTTGGGCAAGCCAAAAGCAGCCGGCCCTCCCTCGATCACCGGCAACCCCATGACACGTAAGCGAGTTAACTTATTTTTTTCACAAAGCCTCAGATTCTGTACCTAATATTAAAGTCTTCCGTTATCTAACTTCCGGTGAGAAGCTTCGATTCCCGCTGTTCGGTAGTTTCGTTTTCTCAATACTGAAATATTAGAAAGTGACAAGGCTTTATTCAGTAAAATAATAAACTATGCACCATATGATGTGTTAGCTGTAGATGAAGTTCATGTTGCATTTGCCAGTCAAAGCAATCTGTAATGATTCATGTCGGTGCCGGTGAGATCTTGCTTTGAATCTGCCCACATTTCTCTGAATAAACCCATAAAAATTATATATTGGTGAGGTTTGCAAAGGCCACAAATAAACGTCAACATGGAAATTGGCGTTAGCACCAGAAGTCTGCAGAACTGGTTCAATTACATCAGAGACATATGTGCAATGTCATTGATTGATAATTCGGTTGAGATGAGTGGTTCTGATAAAACCGTGGAAATTGACGAAAGTAAATTTATGCATCAGAAGAATAATCGAGGAAGTTTCTCTGTCGAATATTTCTATATTTAACACCAGAAAACCAGATATGTGAATACTTATTTTTGTAAAGAGAAATTATTTGAAATAAAGATTTCTCCATATTTTTGTAAAAAAAATTAAAAGAATTTTTTCCGTTATGTTTGTAAAAAAATTTATTCAAAATAAAGATTTCCCCTTATTTTTGTAAAAAATTATTTAAAATCAAGATTTGTAAAAAAAATAATTTAAAATAAAAATTTTCCGTTATTCTTGTAAAACAAATTTTTTTTTAATTTCCCAGTATTTTTGTAAAAAAATTATTTAAAATAAGAATTTTTCATTATTTTTGTAAAAATAAATATAGAATAAAGATTTTCATTTATTTTTGTAAAATAATATTTAGAATAAAGATTTTCCCCTATTTTTGTAAAAAAATATTTAAAATAAAAATTTTCCATTTATTTTTGTAAAAAAAATATTTAAAATAATGATTTTCCCTGATTTTTGTAAAAAAAAAAAAAAAAAATTTTAAATAAAGATTTTCACTTATTTTTGTAAAAAAATATTTAAAATAAAAATTTTCCCTGTTTTTTGATTAGTTATTATTTTTTACCATCTTCACTTATTTCTAACCCAAAACAGAAGTCTTTAATATTAGGGACAGAATCTGAGCCTTCACCGTTTGCCGCTGACTCAGATTTTTCCCGTTTTTTATTTGTTTTTAAAAAAAATGGAAATCACTCCAGACAAGGCATGAATCCACTTGATGTAAGGAGCTAACAGGAACACATTTGATTATCGCAAAGACAGGAGATGCCTATTGGCCTTAGTCTTGAAAAGACCAAGGTTATAGGTAGGAGGAAAACAGTCAGCAGGAAAAGAGTTCCACAAGCCTGCATGCCTTGGAAAGAAGCTACTGGAATAGGAAGCTGCATTACAATGAGGTATCAAAACAGCGAATTGATGGAGACCACTAGACCAACGAGTCAAACTAGCTGGAACAAAAGAAGCAGGGAATAGATCACAGAATTCTGAAGAACACATGCCATAATAGTATTTATAGAAAAGACTGAGACTAGCAATATCACACCTGTGAGCGAGAGGGTGCAGAGAAGAAGAAAGGGTGTTGCCAATCAAATTACAGACACGTTTCTGTACCTTATCAAGAACCCTCAAATGGGACAGATTCACCAGCCCAAACATGACAACAGTACTACGAAAAGTGTACTTATAAGAAAAACAAATGTCTTACATATCGAGTAAAGTGTGTTTGTAAACGCGCACAGGGTGACAAAGTGTCTTCATGGCAGCCGAACCGAAAGAAAAGAGATACGCTCTGACTGATGTTGGCTGCAGCGGGTCCTGGATGGAAGAAAGAGAAGGAGACAGTTTATGCATCCCTTTTTATAACGCCGGTCGTTGCACCACCAGCCTCCACGAAAAGGAGAGATGAAACGGGTCTGACACCATCTGGTGGAGAGTATGTAATTGTGTTGAGAAAGGGAGGTAATGATACAAGTTATTAAAAAAATAAAATTTAATACTCGTCTTCGACGTGAAACATGAGCCGCTTATCGTTTTATCGGAGAAGCTTATTGTTTACCTATCGAGTGAGCCTTATATGATCTTAACCTTAGATCATATTCGGAAAGAATGAAATGGAGAAAAAAAGGGAATAAATTTAAAATGTCAAAATTTGGGAAGTCACGTGGTTGGGATTGTTAAGAATCAAAATGTAAAAATTAAAATCAAAATCAAATCAAAATATGATCTAAGGTTAAGATCGGTTCTAACTCTGCCTTATGAGATCTCAGTTTATAATAGCTGTTGATCGATAACATCGACATGCCAGTGTCACAGATTTTGTACATGTCTGTGTAAATAAAAATAATCATATATATATATATATATATATATATATATAGTAAGTAAGTTGAGATATATAAGTATGTATATTTATATATATATATATACATAAAACAATTTTATTTTATTTATTTAAAATTAATATTGTTATAAGCCCCTTTAATAATATTAAAGTTGAGCCCTGTTCGGGGAAGTTAAAAATAGACTGACACGTAGCTATAAGGCATATTCCGACAACGTGCGTTGAATACTCTAGTTAGTCTTTCTTGATATGCATCCCTTCGCATATATAGAACTTAAATTCACTTCTCGAATGTGGTAATGTCCCGTGGCCTAATGGTTACAGCGCTTGCTTACGAAATCTTGGTTGATTCTGTGGCAGGGGTTCGAACCGTGCGACCGTCCGAGATTATCATCCCTGCACTGATGAGAGCGAAAGCTCGAAACGCTAGCGTATGTTAATAAAAGTAATTTAATATTATTTATTTAAAATTAATATATCTATCTATATATATCTTCTATCTATCTATGTATGTATATTACTATTTCATGTATACACATACAATTTTATATGGAGATATAATTTTTTATGTATCTATTTTCAGTATTTACTTCAACAGTGCTCGATACGTAAGTAGAGCTCGGTAGTAAGTTATACAACCAATAACCGAATAACAAGAAGTACTATGTGGGTATGACCTCCCTAGATTTTAAAACCAGATATTATGACCACAAAAGTACATTTAAAAACAGAGACCGTCGAATTAAAACAACACTAGCAAACCACTATTGGGAGCTCAAAGAAAATGGACGCTCACCAATAAATGAATAGAAAAAAATACGAAAGGCCAGTACATGTACAAATTTAGACGCCCCGTGTAGATTATGCCTGAATGAGAAAAATTTGAAATCCTAAAATTTAAAGACTCCCAAAATCTATTAAACTGTAGAAGTGAGATAGCAAACAGCTGCCCGCACAGAAATAAATTTACCTTAGGCTAACGATACATAAATAAATAAATAAACAAACAAATAAGTAAAAAAAGCTAAACTAAACTAAAACTTAATCAACTAAAACGTAAAATAAAATACAAGGAACCACTTGTTAAAATAATATATATTGACACAACAAAGAAACAGGATATAGACCACTCTATAGAAAATAGAACAGGAAATAGGAAGTAAAATCAACCGGACCGTTGTTCGTTAGAAGCCCAACGATTGGCTAAGAGAACAATAAAGAATCTGATTGGTTAACTAGCTAGCCGTGTATATAAAAAAACCCGGCAAAACTAACTCGATGCATTTTAGCCTGAAGATTTCACCGGGGATAGAACGCGTGAGCCTCCGTGTAGCTTAATTGCCATAAATATATTTTCATAACTTACTATATATATATATATATATATATACACACGAGAAGGGGTTTCACAATTGTTATTAATTTAGAAATAACAACATATCTTTTTGCGTTGTGGTCTTTGCAATACCTTCTCCATTACCGTCTGTGAATGGCATCTACATAACTTTTACTTACATAAGTAAGACTTACAAAAAGAAAAAGAAAGAAAAGAGAAGGCGACGGGGGGGGGGGGAGGGGGGCGCATCGTGACGATAACGTTTTTTGAATCCCAAATAACCCAACTCCGACCCGGGTGATTTATCAACACGTTTTTGACAACGTTGACAACTTTAAACCACAAACCTAAAAACGAAAGCGGTCATAAAAAAATACATTAATTTCACCTCTGTCCAATTGGATTACTTCGTTACATAAATCACGACGGCCGTGCCAATGATCCACAGAGGACCAATATTTCTTTTTTGGACATATTCCATTATTATTTCTTTCTTTTTTTTTTTACATCGTTTTTTTCTTCTTCTTCTCAGGTTGGTTTTTATTGTTACTTTTTTTCACTTCCTTAAATCATGGTAACCTACTTGTGTTGTTAAAGTTAACCAATGCTTGATTGCCAGCGTTCACACACACACACATATTTATCTCAACTTACTTTATATGTATATATTTATCTTAACTTACTTTATATATATATATATATATATATAAGTAAGTTTATATATATATAAGTAAGATTATATATATATATATATAAGTTTATATATATATATATATAAGTTTATATATATATATATATATATAAGTTTATATATATATAAGTTTATATATATATATATATAAGTTTATATATATATATATATAAGTTTATATATATATATATAAGTTTATATATATATATAAGTTTATATATATATATATATATAAGTTTATATATATATATATATAAGTTTATATATATATATATAAGTTTATATATATATATATAAGTTTATATATATATATAAGTTTATATATATATATAAGTTTATATATATATATATAAGTTTTTATATATATATATATAAGTTTATATATATATAAGTTTATATATATATATAAGTTTATATATATATATATAAGTTTATATAGATATATATATAAGTAAGTTTATATATATATATATATATATAAGTAAGTTTATATATATATATAAATAAGTTTATATATATATATATGTTTATATATATAAGTTCATATATATATATATAAGTTTATATATATATATAAGTTTATATATATATATATATATATAAGTTTATATATATATATATATAAGTTTATATATATATATATATAAGTTTATATATATATATATATAAGTTTATATATATATATATATAAGTTTATATATATATATATATAAGTTT